>JAVYIG010000240.1:107500-382500 GCA_035222895.1 Strongylocentrotus droebachiensis | reverse complement strand
GAGAATAAAATTGAAGGATATGTATGGATGATTAGAAGACGAATACTGATGAGTCGTAAGAGTTAAGATACCATGGCTCCAACTATATGAAATATTGCTTTTACTTAATTTTCATGCATTTATTTCAGTCATTTTTATTCGTGGCGGCTCTTTCAACAACAAGTATTGCTCTTTTTAAAAGGAGTACTTTTTATGCAATTAAAAGTTGTGACACAAAAAATCAATACATTTCATTTCATTTCATTTCATTTATTAAATATCAATATATTGAATGCTAAACTAATGTAGATAAAAAATGATGACTCAGAAAAACACAATGATCCAACAAAGATATAGCAAAACTGTTCAAATATATTTTCAAGATATATGTCATGTAATACTGGAAGCGTAAGAATATGCACTGCAGATGAATACAGAGTTGCTCTCTGGCGGGCATTTTGAATATTGAAATGTCTGAAATGCCTCTAGAAAGACAAGAGATAAAGTTTTAAAGCCCCACTGCACTACTTATAGCTACTTGCGCCCTCTATATAGCAAACCATGCCTAATTGGTGCCTGTTGGTCCCCCATGATCCCCTTTTTCTTATGTTAATTGAGAGCTGATTTGATGAGATAACCACCTGTCAGTGACCTTGCAGGGAGGTCTAATCCCTATGGCCAAACTAGTACAGACAGACTTTAAGTCTATCAGACAAGAAGGTGTTGAACTTGGTAATGAAGTTGTGACTTTACCTATGCTGAGCTCAGATCTAGGATGCACTCAATCGTGTTTCTTTGTACCTTTTTTTTCCTTTGCACAATGAAAAAAAATATTGCCAAGTCTACCTTGCTATCCAGGATTATTAATTAGCCCTAGGTTACTGGAGAGAAGAAAAGCATCGAACGGAAATGGGCGCCGGTGGTAGCCTCATTCCTTAAGCAGGACTGTTGGAGGAGAAACCACTTTTCGAGGGAGGGCATAGGGTTGGGGGGGGGGGGGGGGGGAGGAATCGGGCAATCTGCCCCTCTTAACAGATTTCTGGATAAGAAATAAAATACTGTCATAGTAAACAGGTTAGGGAATCATTTGAAAGTAAATAATATAAACATGTTTTTTTTTAATATCACTGCCACCCCCCTCCCCCCGTTATACACACCAGGGGGGTGTTTCACAAAGATCCTAATTTAAACTTATCTCTAAGTTGGACTTAAAAATTATGGAAAGCCATTAGCATCTTTGAAAATATTTTGTAAAAGTTATTTTGAAAGGCATAAAATGTTGGTTCAAATCATTCATATTTTCTATCATCAATGAGACTTCATGTTCTGGATGTGGAATTCATAAAAAAAAGTTAAAATACTTGAATATCTGCTTTTGAATATATTTCATTTTAAGGCTCCAATGGCTGTCCATAATTTTTAAGTCCAACTTAGTGTTAAGTTCTACTTAGGATCTTTGTGAAACACCCCCCTGGGCCATTAATAAGTGTTTTTGCCCCTCTTGAGGGCAAGGTCTGGATACGCCACTGGGGGGAAATATGGTCATCACACTGAAGACCATCTCTGTGTGGGAGACAAGGACCCTGGAAATAAATTAATAAATAAATTAGATTCTGTTATTAAAGAAGAAATTCTTTCAAATAGCCATTTTTTTAAAACAAGTCCTAATTGCATTACTGAGTCAGATTTTTAAATAAAATATTCAAACATACAAAGGGTAAAGCCTCTTTTGTATTGCAGGAATATCTTTGTAAAAATTCAAGAATTTGTTGAAATGCAGTCTGTGCTTTAAATTCAATACAACGAATATTGGATGCTGAATTATACACCCCCCCCCCACACACACACACACAATTTGAAAATTTGTGAATGGAATAGTAATTGGAAATATCTCTGAAAAAGAGTGTGTAAAAGTAGTCTCATTGTGCTGTGGAAAATGCATAAATGATAAATTGTAACTTGAGAATGAGTAGTGTGACCATAGAATGCTGTTTCATTGAGAAGGCATCTTGAAGTGTGATCAAACTAAAATGGAGTCATTCTTCTGAAATTGAATTTCTCTGAAAAAAAACTCCAGTCGTCTTTCATGGTGTCTGGTGTTAAAGAAGTCAAGCATAGTAGTATTTAGTTACAGGAGTTTTGGGTGTCTTCCAAGCAAGGATTGATTTCAAAGTCACCTTCACAATGACCTTGAGATGTCAAGGTTATGTTTATACCTAGGATGATGAAAGGCAGAGGAAGAGAGATGGGCCAAGCCTAGGCCTAGGTTTTCACAGCTTGGGAAGCATTCATTTTGTGCTAAACAGTAACATGGTGATCACACCCTCGTCGAACACCAAATTTGTCCTGTGCCAAACACCAAACACTGAATTTTCCCTGCTCCAGCCCATTGCTTAAATAATTTTGTGGTGAACCTCATGCACAGGCTTCATTATTCATAACAAGTAGTATATAAGACAAGCAAATATCACGTTAGCTCTTCAGTACTATTATAGGGGTGTTGAAAACTCTTGTATAAGCTCCAAAAGAACTGTTCATTCTCATTCAAAAAATTATAATTCATCTGTTCAGAGTGTTACAGTATATATGAGCAAATGCCCTTTTGGCTCTAAACAGATATGTTGATGATTTGGATGGCAGTGAGGACCACATGACTTCTTTGCTAAATCTTTCAATTTTCTTCTGAGACGTTTTTTGCCATCTTGCTATTGCCCAGTTTTGATCACTACCATGTAAGGGTTTTTTTGCAGCAAAGTTTCAAATGTTTGCTGTGGGCTTAATCATGACAGATCAGCAAATGGTTAATGTGTATATAAATAATCCAACCATATTGCGTTAGTGCTTTTGATGTAAGTCCACATACACATGTACATATACCACTTTAAGGGTAGTACTGATCGATGCCCCCTTCCAACTCACTTATATTAGAAGTGCCCCTCTCCTGCTGTGTCTGCATATATTACTTTACTAGGAGCTTGCAAGGGTAACACTGATGCCCCCTCTAAACCCCTTCTACCAGAAGGCCTCTATGCCTTTTAACCCTATGCAGACCCCCTTCTCCCTGTGAAGCTTGCAAGGGGTAATGAGTGCGCCCCCCTCCAAGTCAATTCTATCTGAATTAGGTCTTGGTGCTTTTTAACCCTCTGCAACCTCCCTCTTCCGTTTTGTGTGTCAAGACTGCATTGGTAATGGTACTTAGGGTGCCATTGAGGTGTGTCAAGTGGCCCTTGGCCGAGGGATCCTGTTCCCTCTTACTCACTCCTACAACGCTCCCCGCTTCATGTCTAAGATCATTGGCTTGTGTCTCCTGTTTCACCTCCCTGTCTCCTTGGCTATCGACCCTCTTCCTCCCGCATCTCTCTTCTCTGCGTCAGTTCACCCTGTACCCTTCTTCATCATCCTTCGACCATCTTCATCTTCTTTCTACTCTCTTACGTGATGTATGTCCTCGGGTATCGGGTTGCGCCCGTGAATTCCATTTTGGGCTTTTTCTGTTTGTCTGAATTTTCATGAGGATTGTTTCCTGACAGCCATGGCTCATGTGTATATCGGATGATGCACCGCGCGAGTTTAACCCAGAGGATCTCGCTCCCTTTCCTGTGGCGGTCTTGTCATAGACGGTCTTGCGTTTGCGGTGGTGACGGGGTTAAGCCCTGAGCGTCAGGCATGGGGAATGTGTAACCTCACCTGCCCGTGTGCGTAGTGCTATGTATGTTAATGTAATGTATAAACATAGGTGGTGCATGAACAATACTGAATCGATGAAAGAAGTACATGTGTACATTCAACAGAACACGATGTGCTTTCATTTAAAGGTACTATTCCAACCCTTCTGCTACAAAAAATGTACAAAGTCGTCTGTTCATAGCCAGAGGGGCATTAACTCTGTATGAAAGCATATATTAACACCCTTCTGGTTCCAAACAGGAGCAGGTCCAAGCTATTTGGATTTTGATGTACGGGACATTCAGAGACTTTAAACAAGAAATAACAACAGATGAAATTATTTATATGGCTATCTTTTGGAATGAGTCTGTGGCTATTATGGGCTAGTTCATTTGTGGAAAGTTTTAGCTCTGACCAACTCTTTAATTAATTTTTAATGTAATTAATGTGCTGCGTGATGTACGGACGCTGCAAACCGTACGTCACAATCCAAATAGCTTGGACCTGCCCACAGATGATATATAAAAATTAACAGGTCATACATTTTTTGTTAGTGGTGATTTCTTTCATTATTCATAATAATACAAGCTGTCATCAAGCTACCTGATATAAATGTGCCACAAAAGTGTACAAACATGTACCATACACCTTGATGTATAGACATTTACAAATATACTCTCTGCTGGCTGTTTGCTCATATATTATGAGCCTCCAAACTTATACATACTTTCAAATTATTGAACAACTAATATTTTACAATAATTCTAGAGAGCTACAAGAATTAACATACACATTCCAGATGCATGTAGTCTTTGAAATGCTTTGAAATGTTACATCACTCCATTAGACCAAATGCTTTATAAGATAGGCTCTGGTACAGTGAGGGGTCAAGTATGATTCTTAATAGCAAAGCTAGGTTTCTATTTTAAAAAGTGTCTTTGAAGGCAAATCAGACTAATATAACTCGTCTTAGAGGTTTTTTTTAATGATTTGCTCTGAATATTTTCATTGAAGAATAATATTGAACTAACTACCCTAAGGCTGAAGTAAGCTGTCAATGCGCCTACAAAATTTAGCCATTCAAAGGAAATAGAGTACTATTATTAAGAGAAACAGGAAAAATCAGATATTAAAAGTGACCATCCATTATAATGTAGAATTGGGCTGAATGCCTGAGGGTTTTGTCCTTTTTAATATGTTGCTGTTCCCTTTATTGGAAATTCAAATGTCAAACATGAAATGGCCTAGATTTTAGAAAGAAGTAAAAGAGGAAAAAAAAGCCTTTCACTCTAAGTCAGATGATGTATCTCAGAAGAGGTTGCTTATTTTTTTGTTTGCTGTTGTAAAATAACCCTTTCTGGTCTTCTTTATTTCCTTTATCATTTACCTCTATTTCTGGAGGGATATACATAGCTTTCTAATATTTTCTTTTATCATTAAACAATAATTCATTAGGTAAAACAAACTATGATGAAGTCTGTGTTTTTTTTCTTTTCTTTTTAAATTCTTTTCCAACAAAGCTTTTGTAAATAGAGAAAAGTGCATAACTCAAAAGAGGTTGCTTATGAACACGGTCGCTGTCTCACATTTGCTAGATCATTATGACAATTTTCTGGGGCTCGGATTAGTTTGAATATATCCAGTTTTTAAGTGTTATAAAAGATAAATTAAAAGATGAGGGGCTTGGAATTTGATCATCTTCTTTGTAGTCTTGTTAAAAAAAGGGATAATCTACATTAGAATCTACTGGTTGGATATAGAACCAAAGTATTATATTACTTGGTGCAGGTTGGAAGATGTAGGTGGGAAGTTGATAACCAGTATTCCTACTGCTATCAAAGTAAACATTTGCAACTTTTATGTCAGATGCAAGCAAAGTCATTCATTATAATTTTTAATTATCCAGGATTGTTTTCTGAAAGAAAAACAAATTGTATTTATCTGGATCATTACAATGTAAATCTGTCAGATTGGAATTAAAAAGCAAAAGCAATTATGTATAATGTATTTTTGAACCGTTATATAAATGAAAATATGGAAGTTTTAATTAAATATTTAATTGATAATGAACAAATTATTAGATGGATGAACAATTGTATGGGAGTAGATCTATTGCAAGATTATGGGATAAATGCATTAACATATTGATAAATACTTAAAGAGAAGGTTGAGTTCTGGTCAAGCGATTGTATTGTGAAAGAAACGTTGTGGAATCGATTAGAAAAGATTGATCATCTAGCATATAATTAGTTATGTGTATTGCAAGGTTCAAAATGCATGCCATATTTAGAATATTAAGGCATTTGAAGAGCCATGCTTTTCAGGAAAGATGTTTTATCTGATGTTCTTTCACACTTGCATAATACAATGATAACGCTCACAAATTATTTTCCACCTCTTCCGAGAACTCAACCTTCTCTTTAAGATGAATATTGTATGCATAATAGATAAATAATAGAACAGACTGAAAGCTAATAACAAGGAGACATATTCAATTATATGTTTTTCAAACAGAGAAGATGAAGGTCCAAGTGTTGGAGCCTATAGAGAAGAGAGAGAGAGGAGAGAGAGGGGAGAGAGAGAGAGTGAAGAGAGGAGGGGAGAAAGAGAGAGAGAGAGAGAGGAGAGAGAGTAGGGAGAGAGAGAGAGAAAGAGAGAGAGAGAGAGAGAGAGAGGGGGGGGGAGAGAGATGGACACAAAGAGAGAAAGGCTGACATTTAAAAAGGGATAAAGAGAAATAGATAAAGGGAGGAAGAGATAGAAATGTAGTTAAAGAAGATGAATAGAAAGAAGAGAGAGAGAGAGAGAGAGAGAGAGAACAACAGAGAGAAAGATGGAGAGCAAAAGATTGAGACTACAAACTTGTACTCTAGTGAATAGTATCCATGTTGTTGTATAGACTATAAAAGAGCTTTCCAGACGGATAGCATCAACAAAGATCCTGCCACTCCTAGCCATCTTCCTCTTCATCCAACCCAACTCCCGATCGATACCCGACATTGTTCATCAAGTTAGGGATTGTTTTTCTTTCATCTCAATCAAGTTTTCTTTCAATCAACATCCAATCTGTCTGGAGTTGTGCCCATTGTTTTCTTTTCTATCCTCGATCCTCGCAAAGTACCTTCACGCTGTACCTTCACGCCGCAGCGAGTGGAGCTTTAATGAGACCATTGTCGCCAAATTAGAGTACACCTCGATAAACTACTAGCTAGGAGATTTTTTTATTTTGGAGGGGGGGGGGGGGGGGGAATGGAGGGGAAATTTATATTTTACCTCACCTATTTATTGCTTATTTACACTGTCTTACTTTCTAGATTGATCATCCAATGACATTTTTGTGATGACAGAAAGGACATAAAAGTCTTGCTACCAGACGGGATGATTTTTGTTTGGAAATGGAGGGGAACTTTGTACGTTTGTATTTATATATTATGATTTTTTTTTTTTTTATATAGATAAAAAATGGAAAAAGAAATATGATATAGAAATCGATAAATCAAATCAAATCAAATCAAATATATCTATCTCATGTCTACATCTATTTTTTTTTTAGACTGTTTTTCTTGAAATTCAAATCAAGATCACTTATTGCAGATTTTGGTACCATTGAACTACTAACTAAAGTATCTATAAAGATGGACAAAGAACAAGTGACTAATAATAGGTCCATTTATGTAGCACAGTTACTATATGAATATGCTCTACAGCGCTTACTCATACTATAACCCGGGTACCCATTTACTTCACGTGGGTGGAAAGTGGCAAATATAGATCAATGTCTTGCCAGAGGATATTAGTGCCGCGGTGGGACTAGAAGCGTGAACGATGTGATCCACAGTTTGGTGACGTATCCACTTGACCACAACACCTCTAAGTAAACAAAATATTGAACTTTTCTTCTGAAAATATCATGTGTGTTACCTGATAGAAACTGTATACTGAAAACGCTGTTATTTTTGTGTGATTAATTTTTTGCGCTGAGCGATCGACCCCAAAACATATTCGCGGGTTTAACACACGCATAAGAAGTCATGCTTATATTTTCGCAAGTTCTAAAATTTGCGCTTGCCGATCTTATAGCGCGATCCGCAAAAATTGATGTACCACAAATATTTATACTTTTACAGTAGTAAGTACATCAATTGTTAGCTTCCATTTGGTGCAAGCTAGGGATGCCATGGATGACACAGTTCGGAAGTTGGTCATGTGGGAGGGGGCGGATTTATGCAATCCATGCCATGTAAATGACCCACATTGCATTGCTAATTTCCTCACCTCTCGTATTTAATTTCATGGGTGGGTACTCATGCAGTGTTGAGCCCATCCTTCACTTTCATCAGGCCTGTCTTCATCAGCTCGAGTTTGCCAAATAACCCGCTATTTTCAGACTCGGGATATTATCCCGATGCTCAAAATTGCATCTTCACCAGCTAGCTTGGATGGGCGTAAACTTGCACACTATTTCCAAAATAGCGGGATATTTAGGAAACAAGACCAACATTTTTCAGGATATTTTCTTGACCAAATATCCTGCTAATTGCAACTGCGGGCTGATGAAGACGCAAATTAACTGGCTGATTTGCGATCGAGATAGTTAAAATAGCAGGTTATTTGGAAAACTCGAGCTGATGAGGACAGGCCTATCCTCTCTCTCTTCATCAAGGCTGCCTCTGATTTGATCAGCTTATGAAAACTGTCGCCATGGTAATGCATCACCTATTTAAAGTTGACAGGTCTTTAGTCATTGACTCATAAAATGCATGTGGGGCCTGCATGACCACCTTTGTCACATAAACTACCTATGGTATACAAACAAATTGTAATTCATATTTAGTCAAACGGTGCAGTCTGTAATGAAGAAATGTTTTCTACTTTTTTTAATTCAAGGGCATTGTGCTCATTAGTATTATTTGTTATGACCTATTGAGTCTCAGCTGATGGATAATTTTGCTAAGAGCCAGTATTTTTATGTTTCCAAATATGAATCGTGTCTCCTTATATCTACCGGCTCAGATATTCTAATCAACGATTACGTCTGCATTACATTAAAAAAAAATCTTCTTTTACCCAAGTACAAGTACCTATTTCATAAGATATTCAATCTCAGCAAAAGTGAAAGCATAGTTGAGCTTTTCAAATATGACATTTAACTTATTTTCCTTTTTTTCATCCTGCCTGATTTGATTTTGTGCTTATAAGATTGTACAGGTATATGATTTTTTTTTTGGATTTTTTAAATATTTTTTATGGGGGGCAGTATTTAATAAGGTTTATTGAGTTTCAAGTTTCAAGTTTATTCTTCCACATCTCATTTAAAAAACAGCAAGTACATACTACAATAATTATGATAATAATTTCACTGCTCCTTCAGTCTCATGAGACAAAAAGATTCCATTTGCATCATAATTTAAGTCAGAATGAGAACATTCCGGTCTGTGGAGCCAGAAGGGCATTAAGTCATATACCTTAACACAGAGTTAATGCCCTTCTGTTTTGCACCACATACAAATTTTCTCTTAGAAAAACAATTACGCTGCAATAACGTTCATCAATCCACTCCCAATTAATCAATCACGGATGATTCCAGGCAACATTAATGTGTTTGCGATTGCTTGATTTGCAGCGGACTCGTTCAGGAAAGTGGGTCATAATTACGAGACAATTTCATACACCTGCATATTGGATGAGTTGATGAACAGCGATTCTCCTTGACTTTAAACCAAAGTCGTCTGCCGTCGTGAAAACAAGTGGAAATGTGGAGAATTTGGTAGTGGATGGTCAATATTTGCTCATATAGCATAGACATGTTGTCAAGTTATATAAGGCTCCAATTATTATTTGGGTCTGTTCCAAATAGACTGTATTTAGATCACTTAATTGAGAAAAAATAGATCCCTTTTCAACCTAAATACCTGTAAAACAAAATACCATAACTAGGCCAACTGTTCTTGGAATTGTAAAGGAGCCCCATGAATAAAAAGGTGCGCTTATGAAAACAATTCCTGACATTAGGTTGAAATGCGTGAGCAAGCTTGTACTTGACCCTGTTTAAAAAGGGATGTAATTCAAAATTGCTATATAGACGCTTCTATAACATTTCCAAGTGGCTAGTAGCTTATGGCACTGGTTTTTTTAACTATGACCAAATAGCTTAATGACCCTTTGACAGCCTGAAACTTTACAAAGATAAGGAATTAGAAATCAGTTACAACTTTTTCTTGTAGCATGGACCTAGGTTAACCTCCCATAGCTTAACGAAAAAAATTCAGCGTTGCTTTATGTGCATGAGGTATCCCTGAACAGCCAATTGTTTACGGAATTTTGTAACAAAATTGACATACCTTTTTGGTTGGAGCCGAAAAAAATATATACCCACAAGCAATATGTTTTTTTTCTATTGATGATTAATGAGCATGGGTGGATCTTAAAGAAAGTTAACAGTAATCTGAATTAACTCCTGTATTTTGATAGAACAGTGCAATTGAAAATGGTGTTTCGGACGTTACATTTTCCGTAAACAATGTAGGCCCTCATTTAACCCACTAGAACAATCATTTAATGAGATTGTTTATAGTTTGAATAAGCTTATCAGTTACTCCAAGTCATTAAATTAAAAGAAAATATAATTTAATTGTAGTAGCGCTTATATTATAAATATATTCAAAATTTGAAAAAGTTGTCTCATTTTCCGTAAACAATTTTGTAACGTCCGAAACAACTTTCAATTTGAAGTAGCAGAAAATATATGAACTGCAGGACCTATCTTTCGTAACATTTTTTAAACATTTCATGGCGGCTACCCACCAAAAAAAAGAAATTTGCAATACATCATTACAATACTATTTTATAGTTAAAACCAATTTTCCGTTAACAGTTGTAACGTCCGAAACAAATGTAACGTCCGAAACAAAAAATACCAAATAAATGATGATAATCCATATTTGAGGGTATCTGGAGTGAATAAATCATTATGAAATAAGTTATTATAAGTCTTAACACAAGTCAAAACACAAATCAGGTCTTTCAAATCCAATAATTTTGTGTAAACTCAAGAAGGGTGTTTCGGACGTTACACTATTTGATTGTTAACACATAGTTTGCAAATTTCAACTAATTTTCGATCATATGTGCAAGTTACGATTTCACAATGCACACTCCTGTTAAAAACACTATTTTGATAATTTCATTTAGATCTAAATATAAAAATATGAAGAAATATGATGCAAAAGGTCAAATTTTCCGTAAAATATCTAAATTTTCTGAAAAATTGACTTATAAAACATAAATATTGAAGCCACACTTTGCGGTGCAAGGCATTCCTGGCTGCTTTAGTATATCCTTAATTTTAATTTATCAGAAAAAATCTCAATAAAAGTGACTCATACAAATTATTCAGCCATTTTAACAGCACTTTCTGTTATGCTGTTAGCATGTTTCGGATGTTACATTAAACTGTTAACAGACATTGTCATACTTTAACTAGTTCAAATGAGGGGCAAAGATAGATGTGAGAATAGCACATTTCAATTTTTCAACCTCTCCTCTTGCTATTTACATTGCTGTGTGTTTGCAAATCATCACGTTTTCAATTTTACAGAGGTTGTTCCAAATTATGTCATATAACCAAAGATTGTATGGTCAATCTAAACTATTTGGTAGGTTACAAAAGCTCAAAATCACCCACTTAAGCAATACCCAGTGTACATGTACATGACACGGGTATGATACAGGTATATAAAGTTGATAAAATCAAGCAAATTAAAATGTTTTTCTAAAAATTTATGGGAAATATGGATTTTCATTTGAAAATACCTTTTTAAAAAGGGCACTCAGTACACGTAACTAATCTGTGTAGAAAGTACATACATGTATAAAAGAAAAGGGCATTACCAGTAATACCTTATTTAATGATCCTAAACACATACATGTAGTATCTTCCTCAAATGTATGCATACATACAAAATGTATAAGCTAGTGTAGGGATTTATTTTGAACTTCTGAAACTCCCCTTCATATCCATGATTCATCCCTGTCATATTAATAGGTCATCCCTCATTCACATTCACCCTTTTCATCCACCATCCTTTCATCTGTCTATCTCTCTCTCTCTCATTGGTTTCAATGTTCACCTGATGCAGTCAAGCTTATATAGTATAATTTACATATACTATGAATATTCAATATATACCCTTTGTTTATGTTTGAATATTCAAGAATACTTTGTGATGTTGATGTATACTTGTATGGGACTATATGAATATTTATTGATTTATTCTACTTTGCATGGAATGTATGTGGAATGCTACATAGAATGCTGTAATGCTTTTACACATTAAAACCTGGTCAGTTAACTAGTTGTTATCAATCCTACAACATGTCTGCTGGGCTGCCTCTGTGTTAAGAATGCTAGGAATTATCTGTTAGAACCGTAACCCTACACTAGTGTGAAATATAAATGGGCTGTCCGTTTTTGTTTTTTTTCCTCTACGAAATGTCAAATTTGGGGGTGCGGCGCTGCGGCCTTATCGCCGGCAAATACGGTACATGTTTAACCTACACTGTATATTGTTTGTCACCTGTAATATAGGCACAGCAAGAGTTAAGATCTATCAACCAACCAACCGACCAACCAATCAATCCATCCATTCATCAATCGGTCATCAATTAAATAAATAAATAAATACTTATTTAAGAGCATTAAAACATATTGTCGTTTGAAACAGCCTCCTAATACAAATAGTGGTAAAGGATGATTGTTACTACAGTAGTATTATAACCTAAAACATACACAATTTTAAAATACATCAAAAATGTCTCATTCTCGAGATGTACATACATTAGGATTCACTTATTTCTTATTACCGTACTTACATGATTGGGGGTACTTTTTATAGTTTTATTTTTTTAAAGATTTGTCAATGTTTCAGTGCTTACATACATGTATGTGTTAGTGATATTATTGAAAGACACACTATATAGTTGAAGGCAAAGAACATTAGCAAGCTGATTAAACATCTATATTGTAGAGTTTGTAGAAATTGATGATCTCATTGAAATGTTAACATCGTGTAACATCCGAAACAAACCATAGTATACATTTCACACTGTTGTTCATAACATGCAATAAAGAGTATGTTTCTAAGTGAATTTTCTAAGGAGTTTTGATGACTACAATTGCTATTAGCTTCATATTTCACTCCGTTAGATCACATAAGCATTTTTAACTACCGTTACACGTTCTTGAAATGAATAATATACCTTACATAAATTGAGTAGTCGATGAAGACAAACTTGGTATACATGTATGTGCTAAACTAATTAAAACTGCACAATTTTTTTCCATAAATGAAGTATTTTTCTGCAAACAATTAATGTAACTGAGGTCAATAATACCTAAAGAAAAGTAATTAACTTGAATAAAGTTATAATGTTAACAGTGTGTAACGTCCGAAACATCAGTGGTGTGCCATATGAAAATTATTAGGCAATGCACTTGTTCCCAAATTTTTGCATGTATTTACCTTATATCATCAGTTGTTATAATAAAATAAGTTTGACCTAAGAAAAAAGCATTTTACCTATTGAAATAAAAACTTGTAATTGTCAAAACCCTAATTTAGAGCTATATTTCACTTGCAAGGGATACAAAATCTGTATTTTTCAAGATAGAAACTCAACAATTTGCATGAGTAATCTCTGAAACATATTCTTAAGGACCCAACATATTTAAAGGTGTAGTTAATAGCAAATGAGTTTTATATCACAGTTATTAGATATGCTATAGTTCACAATAAAATTGTAAAAACTCAAAGTATTCATATCTGGTGAATAAATAAGGAGATAGATTAAGGTCCAGAATTTGCATTTCTCAAAAATATGATTAGTCCTGATCCTAAAAATACAAGTTTGAAGTGAGTAAACATAATTTCATTTTGGACCCATTTGTGGACACATTTGGTATAAGTTAAAAAAACCAGTGCCTTATACAAATTATTCAAACAGAATCAAAGAGGCAATATTCGTGAAATGAATTCGTTACATCAACATCTTATTATTTATGCAGCTATTATATGTACCTGAAGATCAGAATGCCATATGAAATTTTATTAGATTATGAGTAAAATAACAGTAATTAGATGACAAAATTATGAGATTTCAGGCTATTTCAGTCATATTTCTTACTTTAACACCTTGCGGATTGTGTATCAGGATATAAAGCTAATGAGGTCATAACAAAAAAGATTAGATTATGGGTAAAATAAGAGGAATATGGGGGAAAGAGTGATGAGCTTCCAGGCTATCAATAAATAATTGTTTGATTATTAATCCTATATCTTACATGAACACCTTGCGGTTTGTGTATCAGTTTACTTAAGCTGAGTCCTTAAGAGCATGACTTTTGTTAAGATCGGGAAGTGAAAACGAACAATATTAGATTATCTGAGAAAGAAGAGGGATACAAGGTGAAATCAATGAGGTGTTATGCTCTTATGCAGGTGTGTTATGATCAAGTTCATGGTGATTCCATTCTGTCTGAGTCCAGACATGCTAAACGCATCAAAAATATCCATGAATGAGAAATTAATTGCTGAAATAAGTCGTTCAGTCAGTTATGTTCGTGGTAATGACTTAATGCATTGGCAAGGCAGCTAAACATATACCAGCTCATTCAGGTGCAGAAATTGATGAAAGCCATGTGAAATTGCCATCAACCTTTACTCAAGATCTTCATTCTGCGTGATTTGAATAATAAGAGAGTTTTGAATTTAATCGTTTTCTTGGAAAACTGGATAGAAATGAATATGGAAAAGTCACAAAATAATATACTTCCTAGCTTAAAGTTGTCAAATCTGTTCGTGTTCTTGCATCATATGAGTGATCTGCTTAAGGCTTGCCTTGGCTTTGGAATGTATTAATTTAAGAAATGCCCTTCAAATCTTTGAAGTCTTTGAAGATTTTTATTAAAACTTAATTTGGCAGTAGGTTTCAGGACATTGAACCTGAAGCTGTTAATTCTTGTTCATGAATTGTTCAGAAAAGGTCTATGATAGCTTGTAGCAGTTCCTGGAAAAGGGGCGTAGCCACAGGGTGACACCCCCTCCCTTTTGATTTTCCATTGATTTCAGTATAATGAATTTGGGGTCATATCAATATCCTGAAACATATGTTGCAGAGAGAGTTGTTTTCATTAGATAACAGCAGGTGAGGATATTTTCAAAACTTTTGTCTTTCTTTCCGTTCTGAGAACTACCATCTTCTTCGGGTCCTTGATCTGATTTTCATAAAATGTTTGATTGTGGAAAGTTGCCTGATCAATAAGAACAAGCTATGTTGGCTTTGTGAATAAGAAACTGGGGGAAAATTCTCTGAAATGTGTTTGTCAGATCACCAAATAAGTACATTCATGTGAGATTTGCTTTTAACTGTAGATATTAACTGAAATCTGTGGGAACTTCTCCTGATCTGTTGAGTGTGAAAACACCTTTAGAGAGTCAGTTGAAGTCCTTGGTATTTTGACTCTCTGTAGTAGCCCTAGGCAGAGTGGGGTGAAATAAAGACCAACTTAATTCTGATTTCTGACAGTATTTTGAAAAGGAAATTGCATTAGTGAAGCTTTGCATCTGTGAGATCAAAAGTTTGATGATTCTTCTTGTTCTATTTCAGATTTTGCTTTTAATTAGGGTGAAGGAGCTAAGCTTGAGAAGGAGGTGATTTAAATTGACAGATTGATCCAGGGGGGGGGGGGGTGGGGAGTGAATAAAGGGGTGATGAATAAAGGGAGAATATCGAAGGAACTAGATAAAAGATAAGATGTAACAAAAAAAGTGAATAAAAGGGGGATGAATAAATGGAGAATATTGAGGGAACTAGATAGAAGACAAGATATTCAAAAAAAGAATAGTATAATGGGGGTAAGAGAGGGGAAAGAAGAGTCAGAGAGAGCAGGAAAACGAGATAGGAAGAGAGAAAGAAAGAAAGAGAGAGGGAATGAGATAAAGAAAGTGTAAGAGCAAGGGAAAGAGTAACATACAGGCAAACTGGAGAGAAGGAAGGATAGAGAAAATATGAAGCTATGATGGAGAAGGAGATTGAGAGAGGGAGAAACTTTGCATGTAATATTGAAAGTGAGAGAGGAGGATGTGCTGCAGGGCATATTATTTCCCCCCACAGAGCAGATGAGAGGGACCTTTTAATTCTCCAAGTTGGAGATAATGATGATCTCACCATTCATTCCTGGGACCTGTTTCACAAAGCCTTTTTTTCAATGACAACTGACAAAAATCAGTGACAAATCTGCTGATAACCAATCAGAAGCAAGGATTCCAATTGCTTATAACAAAAAACTGTCATCTGTCACTGATGATAAGTTTTGTGAAACGCCCCCCTGGTCTCCTCCCTCCACCATGTCTATATCTACCCCTGACGACAACTGGATTTGATAATAACAATAAGCTAATGAGAGTGAAGAATTCAGTAGTACATGGGTTAACCTTTCTGCTAAGCTGAAGAAATAGTCAAAATGTGGAGATGAAGATCATTTTGAAAGCACCCCCTATCTCCGGTGTGTATAAGTCAATACGGGCAAGACTTTGTCGTGAGAAAAGTCCCCCCCTTTACCAGAGATTTTGGAAACATGAATGGGGTCCCTCTGACCCAAGAATGGGGAGGTCCGGGGGTAAAGGCCTAATTAGTCTTGTCTCATTATGCTATTAGGTCCATTCACAACCAGATCTATATATTATAATAATATTCAAAGATCAGTTTATAAATTGTGATCCAACTCAGAATTTTCTTCTTGCATGCACATGAAAATCTATGGGTTTTTGGCTCTGGTCTCTGTTTAGTTTAGTTACGTTTAGAAATGATTCAATCTCTAGTTTTCTTTCTTTCGGTGATTGTGTCTATTGTCAATTGACACTTGTATAAATGATAAAATGACAAGAGACTTAATTATTAACTATAAACACACATGGCTTGTTCTCATTCTTTTCATTGATAGTTGAGGAGAGAAAGGTATTGAAAAGATAATAAATTTAATGATTCGTTGGGGATTTAGACATGGTAATGAAAGGTGAGTCATTATAGGTTCCTATACTTGTAGTTTAAGATTATCACTGTGATTTATGGGACAGTAACAAGGGGCTATCAAGTTTGGTATGAGATGAGAAAGAAATGGGGAAATTGGGACTCCCCCGTAGTGAATAGAAAATTAAGGATTAACTGATTGCTGACTGGCAAGAATTTAGCAGGAAAGGCAAAAAAAATAAAAGACTTTGTGGTTTTAAATTAGAAAGATTTAGTTTGAACTGGACTTTGAAATGTTAAATTTTGCAACAAAGACATTTATTGAAATATAAAATATATATTAATTGATGCCCCCCCCCCGGTTGTTTTTGTTCTCCAAAAATGACTTCGAAGAAGATGAAGGATGTTTAAAGGGCATTTTGGAGAACTTGGGAGGGGGGAGGAAGGGCCATTAAACATCAGATCAGAAAGAAACAGGATGAGAGATTTAAAATTGTTAAATTGCTGACATGCAACATTAACCAGAAAAGTAATAACAAATGGAGAATGTGTTTCAGTCTTTTATGTTTTACGATACAATTTCGATGGAGATGATGGATCTTCAGAGGGCATTTCGGAGAAGTAGGGAGGGAAGGGGCTATTAAACTTGAGATTAGAAAGAAAGGGGAAGGTTGAGGTTCAACTGTTTGCTGACATGCAACATGATATTCAGCGGGAAAGCAATCACACATGAATGGAGAATGTGTTTCCATTATCGTGTTTTACAATACTATTTTGATGGAGATGACCGGTTTTCACAGGGCATTTCGGAGAACTCTCTTGGGCTGTCACCCTTGGAATGAAACGTGAAAGAAATGGGATAATCGGACTCCCTTTGGTAAAATAGAAAAAAATGAAGTTGAACTGGTTGCAGACATCCAACATTGAGCATCAACAGTAGTCATTAAATATAGCTGGATGTTTGCGTTCTCTGATAACGTTTTGATGACGATGATGATGGGGGCTTGGAGGGTATTGCTAGGAACTCTATTACATGGTTGGATATTGAGTATTGGTGGGCAGTTTAAATTGCAATAGGGAGCTGGTTCTCGCGTGACGGTTGCCTGCAGCGAATGTAATTACAGGCGATTGGCATGTTGTTAACGTGCAAGGTCGGCCACGCCGCGCGCCCAGGCACTGTCATTGATGTTGCCACTGGGGACCGGTATTAAAAGGTGTTCATGGTGGGTTCGGGGTAACATTAGTATTGGAAAGATGATATGACGGATGTAGAGGAGGATGTGGGGGAGGGGGATGGGGAGTGAGGTGAGATATAGTTGCATTGCATGTTATCTACTGCTTTTATATCATTGTTTGCAGTATTCTTTTCCAATTTACTTAAAGTCCCCTATCTTTCTTTCCCTCTCTCTCTCTCTTTCTCTCTATCTGTCTATCTCTATCTCTCTCTTTTATCTCTCTCTCACTCTCTCACATTATATCTATCTCTTTCTATCTCACTCTATCTATCTCTATCTATCTTTCTCTCTCTCTCTCTCCGTATATATATATCTTTCTATCTCACTCTATCCATCTCTGTCCATCTTTCTCTCTCTCTCTTTCTGTCACATTCTCTCTCTCTCTCTCTCTCTCTCCCCCTCTCTCTCTCTCTCTCTCTCTCTCTCTCTCTTATCTATTCCTCTCCTCTTGTCCTCTATTGTCTGCTGTTTGGAGCCAGAAAGGCATTAACCCATCTACTTTAACACACAGTTAATGCCCTTATGGCTGTTAACCAACAATATTTATATCTTGGGCTTGCATAGTTGACAGAAGCTTCTGGTTTAATAAAGGGATTCAAACCATGTTCCTTGTATTACCATACACTGAAATTTCTGTTTATGCTATCCTGTATAGAATTATTTCACTTGAATATCATGGGGCCAGAAAGATGTTGGCTGACATAGACACAAAAGGCGTGTCTGCTCTATCTCGAGATTGCCAAATATCCAGCTATTTGAATTATCCTGATCGCAAACTATCCAGCTTATTTGCGTCTTCATTAGACCGAAGTAGCAAATTAGCTGGATAGTTGGTCGGGATAATATCCCAAGATATCTCGGTCTAGTTTGCGGTTTTCTGTGTTTACTAGTTGTACTAGCGCGGCGCTGAGCCTCAAGGTCAGTGCGCTGAGCGGTATAGATCGCATACTGTGCGAGGAAAACCGGAAATCGTTGTGCATGATGGGATCAGGATATTTGACTCCGTACTTCGGTCTAATGAAGACGGTCGCAAACTATCCCGTTAGTTGGGAAATAGTGGGATATTTTGCAAACTAGACCGAGATATCTTGGGATATTATCTCGACCAACTATCCAGCTAATTTGCTACTTCGATCTAATGAAGACGCAAATAGCTGGATAGTTTGCGATCAGGATAGTTCAAATAGCTGGATATTTGGCAATCTCGAGATAGTGAAGACGGGCCTAATGCCCTTCTGGCTATAAACATACAGTATTTTGTAAAATGAGTAGAAATCGCCAGAAGGAAATAACCGTTGAATGGTGCATTTGAAGTTCATGCCTGTAGGATGATTACAGAATATCACACAGAGCAAACACCCAAAACATACATCGTGGAGTCGTCATCAAAGGTTTGCAAAAAAACATTCAATTTGGTCTGGAGTTCATGGCGATTGTTAGCGGCAAGCAGAGACTCTTGGAGTTACCGTCAAGCATCTTCATCCATCATGTAATATTTGCGCAGATAAGCCGAGACTAAATTGAAATTCTAAGAATTTCTTTAAGTGATTGATGAGAGGGGTCTGAAGATCGCATAAATTAATCTTTTCGTAACAGTTCCTCTACTGGGAATCGGGAAGAAAAATGTATCAACTCCATGATCAATCATTACAGCTAGGCCCTGTCAGTTTGATGCTTAACTTAGTCAATTATTATCTCTCTATCCCAGTATCTCTATCTCTCTCATAATCTTTAATCTCTCTCTTTTCTATCTCTTTCTCTCTCTCTCTCTCTCCCCCTCCCCCCCTCTCTCTCTCTCTCTCTCTCTCCCTTTCTCTTTCACACACACCCTGTCCCTTTAAAAAAAAAATCTTATTACTATGTTCTTTCCTTGCTTGGTGTGAATTCAAATTAAGCTGATTCCACCCTGACAGGCCCTATAGCCCCGGAGTGACAGGGCACTTGCTTTGCGCTGGTTTGCTTGGCGGGCGTGATCTCGCTGCCGACTGCTCCCAGCGAAACATCGTCTTAATATCCTGTCCCTTTGGACCACCCCCTCTGGCAAGGTCATTTCTTGCGCAATCTCATCTCCCATTAATCCTCTGCTTCCCCGGGATTCATCAACCCCCCATTCAGACTATAAAGATTCATTGTATAACATTCATTTTTTTTTTAAAGATTTGTTGAATAGCTACACAAGAAGACATTATTATTTCTAGTCTGAACAAAAATATAATGTAGCAAGAGCAAATGAATGTCTACTATTAATGTGAATGTTGCTTCCCGGGATTCATCAACCCCTCATTCAGACTATCAAGATTCATAGTATAGCTACGCAAGAAGACATTATTATTTCTCCCTAGTCGGAACATTGTATAACTTACGAAACATCATGTAGCAAGAGCAGATGTTTAAGCCGCTTTCCAATGAAAACTTGATAAACAATGAGTGTCTACTATTAATGTGAATGTTGTTTCCCAGGATTCATGGACCCTCCATTCAGACCATCAAGATTCACTGTATAGCCACACAAGAAGACATTATTATTTCTTTCTAGTCAGAACATCGTATAACTAACAAAACATCATGTAGCAAGAGTAGATGTTTGAGCCTGTTTCCAATGAAAACTTGATAAACAATGACGGACCACATCTAATGTGAATGTTGTATGATACAAAAGCTGTTTAACTGGGCGGGTATTCCTGGATGCTTACTGATGATTGTCCAGCTGTTGACTTGCCTGACTCTAAGCATAATTAAGTCAGCTGACCTCTTCAGAAACTATTTTCTATTAATGAAACTTTTTCACAAGCACAAATGCCCTTTCACAACAGAAGGAATCTTTTACACAGTTATAGATACAATTTCGTTTCCACATGTGTACTCCCCTGGACTACATGTATACCTTTGTATCATATTTCTGTATTCAAATTTTTGTTTAAATTTCCTGTAGTCTGAACTGGCTCCCCAGGTTACTATCCAAAGAGTTGGCACCAACCCCTTGGGCTGTTGACGGCAGGAAGGTGTTGTGTGGGATTGAAAACATTGATTTGATCTTTATATGATGAACCCTGTAATGATGAAGCATGGTTAGTGGTCTGTGAGAAAGAGAAATAGAAAGAGAGAGAGAGAGAGAGAGAGAGATAAAGAGAGAGAGAGAGAGAAAGAGAGAGAGAGAGAGAGAGAGAGAAGAGAGAGAGAGAGAGAGAGAGAGAGAGAGAAAGAGAGAGAGAGAGAGAGAGAGTTGGTAAATGAGGATCCAGGGATTGAAAGCCTGCGTTTTTTATCACGAAATGCGGTATCTTGGTTAGGTAGCCATAGATAACAAGGAAGTCCTGGGTTCACAACCATGCAAGTCTATTCACTAGTTTCCTTCGGTTAGGCATCAACTCTTTGTTTGCCTGGAACTGAATCCTGAACTTCCAAATTGTTTGGTGTAGGAACTCACACAGATACTGTGACAAAAGTTGATTTAAGCTACCCAGTGCATGCTCTGAAATTTGTCTAAAGTAGGAAAAGGGTTGGTGCTCAATTTACCAAGTCCCTCAGATAGTCCTGGTGACCATGTCATTCCTTTGCTGAAGCAGTTGTTGCATTGGCTGTCAATCGGACAAGGCATAGTGTTCAAGATCTTGACTATTGCATACAAGTGTCTCCAAGGCAAAATCCCACCTATCTTGTCTCATTCCTCATACCTTACCATTTTGCAAGACCCCGTCTTCGTTCAAGTTCAGATAGCACTAAACTCCACGTGCCCAGAACAAACAGTAAGGCTGGCGATGATGCTTTTCAAGTCTCTGCACCACGACTGTAGAATGACCTGCCTGTCTGGAATGACCTGCCTGTCTGGAATGACCTGCCTGGAAATGATCTGTACGCCTGTCCCATTCATTAGATGTTTTTAAGAAGGCTCTCAAAATTCTGCTATTCAGTCATTATCGTTAACTTTTGCTACTTGTATGCTAATTTGTTTGAACTCTGTGAAGACATGTGAAAAGGTTTATTTTGTGTAAGAGCGCTCTACAAATGACTTTGTTATTGTTATTATTAATGATAGTAGTAGTAATAATAATAATAATAATAATAATAATAATTAGATCATTTATATAGCACAGCTACTATTGAAATATATTCTACTGCGCTGTGATGAAAGCAAAACTCCTAACAGTGGCCGACGATCCACATGCATATCTTGAGTAGAAAACAAATCATCATCACATCTTCTTGCCTTGTTCTTGTCCATTTAGACTGAAAAGACATTTTCAACGAGTTTCATCCATCATTATGTCTTAATAGGAAAGGCAAGAAATCTAATGGGGGAGGTCGGGATGTTGTAATTATGTGCCCCATTTCCCAAGCTTGAACCCTCATTGATGTTGACCACTTTCTTATGTTTTACTGGAAGCATTTTTCCATCCTCATCTTTAATTCATGACATTGTCTGAAATTCTAGACGTCTTCCCATTGAGGAGAAAATGCATCATTCTTGGACTATTTTGAGAACACTGGGGAAGAAGAATTTAAAAAAATTGTCAAGGGATTCGGTTGAATTGTCTAGAAGGGTCAATGACTTCTATAACATTGAACAGCATTTGAGGGATAGTTACGATGACTAGCTTTTAGATTAAGGGGAGGGATTGAAAGGAGTAAGATGCAATTTTTTGAAGAGAAGTAACCAGTAAAATGTATGAAGAAAAGTAACTAGTAAAATGTTTGGAGAGAAGTAAGTAGTAAATTGTTCAAAGAAAAGTAACTAATTGAATGTTTGAAGAGAGGTATCTTATTAAATGTTTGAAAAGAAGAAAGTAACCTGATAAATGTGTGATTAAAGTCCAAGGAGGAAATTTTCTTTTCTAGGTGTTTTTTGAGGTGCAACATTTGGACAAGATCCCTTTACGCCGGAGCTATATGGGAACTAGTGAAAGTGAAAAAGAGAACCCCCTCCCCTCCCCCCCCCCCCCAAAGGATGATCTGTTGTTAATGCATAAGGAATATCATGAAATATAGTTTTGCTTCTATATCGTTCCCCAAAACCTGCCATTCAATTCATATACAGCATTTTTCTGAATCAACAAACCCAATTCTTTCAAGTATTATTACTTAGGAATTACTAACAGACATGAAAAATTGAATTTCATCAGAACAAAAATTGAATGTAATAAATTCACCCAATTATATTTGATAGCATCCAGCATTTATTACTTCTCCAGCAAAATAAGAATCACATGATCAATTTACTTTCCAACATAATCTTGATGCCACGGAGACAGAATTAAATCTGCCAATGCTCGGAAATGGGGAGTTCAGTTACCTTCAGGTGGGCCTGTGGCCAATTTAGAGTCATGACGACAATTGGCTCGGAAAAGGATATCACATCTAAGCGAGATTGCCATTGTAGAGGCTATAGATAGTTACTGTCATAGATTGTTTGCTGTAGGATATGATGAGCGTCCGAGACACTACCCTGGTCAATTTCTTTTTTCTGGAAAAAAAAAAAAAAATGTAGTTCTGTCAGGTAGTTGAACCTATATCAAAGTTTATTGTATCAGTAAGGAATTTTTTAATTTAACGGAAGTAATAATACAAAGATTATTGTTTGGAGTGAGACATTAAAGGTGGCTGATGGTCAAGATATTTTTGCTTGTTCATTGTCTACAAATGATTTTCATCAGATAATTGGAGGGGCTTAAGTTTTCTTGGAAAACATTTTAAAAAAACAATGACAAATGAAATTATGTGGACGGGCCTTTACATTTGCAAAGCATACAGGAAACTCTCCGAAAACTCATGCTTTTCATCAGTCCGCTGGATATTCCCTTTCAAAGTCTTAGATATATAAAGCTGGTAGAATTTCCATGAATGTTCTCCCAACCGACTCCAAAGTAACATATTCGTGACCATTGTGGTATCGGTTTATTTTGTTTGGTCAGTTGTCAGTCTTTTGACGGGTTCATTATTCATTGAGACTTGGGCTTAAAGAAGTGAATGAATATTTTACAAGTTTAAACAATTTGGTAATAGGTGTCTTCAGCACAACTCCCCCTTTGTCGATGTATGGCGACTTTGGCAGTTTGAGCATTCTTTAAAGAAATGAATAAGTTAACACTCTGAAATATAAATAATTAAAAAAAGAGAGATCTGAGTCACATTTTGACAGATAGTGCGATCTTTAGAGCATGAAGTCTTTTCCATTTAATTCTTCTTCATCCTTCATCAGAGCATTTGAGATGGGTGGTCTCAGAGGATGTGCCTGGAGGCGGGCCATGGTTACGGGGCTTGAATAATGATCAGGAGAAGACGCCATTGTCATTCCATGTGATCTTAAGGGACTATACAATGTGATAGATAGATTATTTCCTTTTATATCAAGTACAGAGGAAATTCTAATAAGTAGAGTTGTTTACCCATTAGAATTCTGTGGTTCTTATTTTGTGATTGGCAAGATAGACGTGTGGTGGTCGTGGTGTTGCACCAATGTCTCATTTTTCTCATTTTCTCATTGATTCCTAGTTTCCTGATGAAATAAATGTTTAAAGACCGTCATTACTAGTTTGGCTAGGAGGGATAAGACCACACATCGAGGTCACTGACAGGTGGCTATCTCATCAACTCAGCTCTCAAATAACATAAGAAATAGAGGATCATGAGGGACCAACATGCACCGATTGGGGAAGTTTTCTATATAGAGGGAGCAAGTGGCTACAAGTAGGACAGTGGGGCTTTAAAATGTGCTCTGATTCATTCAAGCCTATATTCTTATTTTTTTCTATGCAAATCGCAGCGGCTTAAAGAAATAATTCTCAAGACAATTTTGCTAGCCCTGTCCTTCACCTTTAGAAATGTGTGAGCTTGATTCCTATGGGACACACAATGAAATATTGAAATCGCCCTTGAGTTTATTTGTCGGAAGTAGGTGGAATCTTTCTTGACATCTTCCTTGTGAATTTTCCTTTCTCATATTTTTTCATTCCTTCCTCTCTCTATCATTCTTTTTCTGCCCCTTCTATTATTATTCAAACCTGCACTCCCTGTGTCTTTCTATCTGCCTCTTACTCTTTCTCACTCCCTCTCTCTCTCTTTCTCTCTTACTCTTTCTCTCTCCCTCTCTTTCTCTCTCCCTCTCTTTCTCTCTCCCTCTCTTTCTCTTTCTTTCTCCCTCTCTTGATTCCAACTTCTATCTCTCTTTTCTCGCATATTCTCTATCTTTGCGCTTCCCTCCTCTCTTTCCTCTCTCTTTCTCCCTCTTTCTCCCTCTTTCTCCCTTCTCTCTTTCTCTCTTTCTCTCTTCTCTCTTTCTCTCTTCTCTCTTTCTCTCTCCTCTCTCTTTCTGTATTTTCTCCTCTTTATTTCTCTCTTCTCTCTCTTACTGTATTTTCTCCTCTTTCTTTCTCTCTTCTCCTCCCTCTTCCCCCCCCCCCTCTCTCTCTCTGTATGAATATAATTTTCTTTAATAATTTCTCTGTTTACGTTAACACACAAGAACAATGGGAAAGAAAAAAGACATATATTCTTGACATGTTCACACTGGAGCAGAGAAAGCTTGCATAATATACCTTGCTAGATCCATCATTTGTTCGGTACCAGTAGGAACGTTCTCAATGTTTTAGCTTGCAGCATCACACCTGTCCTCGTTACATTTCTAGTACATGAACATGTGTCCGCATATATGTTGATAAGAAAACATGGAAACTTTACACCAAAATACACTGTGTGGGACTGCAGCTCAAATATTTGTAGCTCCAAAAGTATGTGTAATTGTTACCACTTCTGCAAAGTTGGCCGTCTTGTCATTTTCTGCACCCCGTCCCCATGATCAGTATTTGTTTATTTTGTTTGAATGTATAAGATTCTATTGAAAGTGTAAAAAATATAACTTTTTATAAAGCCTTCTCTTCCAGCCTCCATTCGTTGCATCTCTAATGGAAAAGGCATATTCAACCTAGTTCTTAAATTGTAACCTTACCTTGTTATCTAATGTTTTATAATTTCACTTTAAATGTGTTCTCTTGTCATTTCTCTGTTTATTTTTACTTGCATCAATATTGTAAAGCGCTTTGATATATATCTCATATGAAAAGCGCTATATAAGTAAAAGTTATTATTATCATTATTATTCTTCTCTTCTCTTGCAGTGCAATCCTGGGATGGGAACCAATATTTTTTACAACCTTCTTTACACCCCGCCCACAAAGATCATGATGTTGACTGGTTGCAGCAGTGTGTCAACGCCGGTGGCTGAGGCAGCTCGGATGTGGAACCTAGTGGTGGTAAGTTGTAACAAAATGATAGTAGTAGTAGAGAAGTAGAGATGGGGCGTGGTGGTGGTGGTGGTAATGGTGGAGATGGTGATGGGGGGAGGGGCTTTCATCGAAAGGGTGCGGTGCGGTGCGGCGCGGTGTGGTGTGCTCAACGCACCCATTCGATAAAAGAGGGGGGGCTTTTCTCGAAAGGGTGCGTTGAGAGCGGAGTACCGTTTTAACACACCCTTTCGATAAAAGCGGGGGGGCTTTTCTCGAAAGGGTGCGTCGACTAGTCTTTCGCATCAGTAGTTTAAAATGAGGATCTGGGACAGAAGGTAATAGTTGCCAATTTTCTTCCAGAATCTCGGGTAAAGGTAAAGTATATCGAAAATGTATTAAATAAAATGGAATGGTCTTGATTACAGAGTGGTCTCTTTCGTTGTTACTATGTTGATGGGGGAGACAGAGAGAAGGAAAAAAGGGAAAGGGAAAGGGAAGATAAAAGGAAAGAAAGAATAATAAGAAGAAAAGAGGGAAACGGGGGGGGGGGGGGGGGGCGAAGGGCTCTTGCCTCCTCCTCCCCGCCAAAAAAATAAATAAGAGAGGGAGAGAGAAGGGAGAGGGAAAGAAAATATAAAAGGAAAGAAAGAAGAGGAAAAAGAATAAGAAAAGAGGGAAACGGGGGCGAAGGGCTCTTGCCTCCTCCCTCCCCCCCCCCGCCAAAAAATAAATAAAAGAGAGAGAGAGAAGGAAAGGGAAAGAGAAGATAAAAGGAAAGAACGAAGAGGAAGAAGAAGAAAAGAGGGAAACGGGGGCAAAGGGCTCTTGCCTCCTTTCTTTTCTTTCTTTTCCTTTCTTTCCTATTCTCCCTCTTTTTCGTTTTTCTCTTTCTTTCTTCTCTTTTCTTTCCTTTCTTTTCTTTTTTCTTTCTTTCTTTTCTTTTTCTTTTTTCTTTTCTTTCCCTTTCCCCCTCTTTTTTCTCCTCCCCCTTTTCTCTTTTTTCCCGACGGCAGCGCAATTTTACCGACAATATCCTGACAGGTGGGGGGGGGGTGTCGCACCCCCACACCCCCCTTTGGAGACGCCCCTGCCTACGCCACTGTTGGCGACCACAAGGCTATCAATACAAATTAAAACATATTAATGAAGATTCTTTTTTAATGTTGCAGAGAGATAAGTATTTTCTCTATGAACTTGTTTAATGGAAGGACAATAAATAATATTAAAAACATGAATACTATAGCGGTATAATGATGAGAGAGATGATTTAAGTCATACTTTTTTTCAATGTGATTGGAGTAGACTTGAGGGTGGGGGGGGGGGTCCCCCTAAGATCTCGGCCGTTTTACAGCCGATCGCCGCGAAAATGTGCATGCATGTCAAGTGAAGTGTATAAAATACTATGGTAATTTCAATTTTTTGAAAAATTCACTCATTTGCATATTTACGGTAATTTATGCAAACAAGGTCAGAGAATTCACATTTTTACCCATAAATCATATATAATTCATATTCAAGCGTTCTTTTTCACTACATAATTATAATAATACGACAACAAAGTTGGAAGAGCCAGTTTATCCCTATGTTATCTCTTGTTTTGATAATTTGTATTTATGTATTATATTGTCTGTTGTTTTATTTCATTTCTAACCACAATTCAACTACTTTGACCCAAAATCAAACACATTAACATGAAACAAGACCAAATAACCAATGTTTTCTCTTTTTTTAAAAGAATAAATGGTATTTCCATATGTTTGGTACATAAATCACAAAAATGAGCGATTTTAGGGCTGACATGCAAAAACAAAAGGTCACGTGACTCCGCAACTATACGTCCGATTTTCAACAAAAAAATGTTTCAAAAGATGCGTAAGACTCGAAAGAAAAAAGTCATGAAAGAAAAACTTTATATCTGCCGCGGTTCCGGAGTAGTCGCGAAATTACTAGAGAGCACTAATCTTTTTTGGGGGCCCTCGAAAATTTGAAAAATCGTACCCCCCCCCCTTGAACGGCAGGGGGGAGGGGGGGGGCCTATCTCCCCAAAACGGTAAAATTAACGTGTTTTTTTACACATTTTTTTCACATGGCGGAGCCCTCAGAAGCTCAGGGGTATTAAACATCAAAATTAACGTCGGATGAGCATAATTTTATACCTTATTTGTGACAGTGGCAGGACACAATTTGGTGTTGGGTCCAGGAGCCCCCAGAAGCTCAGGAGTTTTGTACATTAAATTATTATTATTTTATACCTTATTTGTGACACAGGGGTCATGAATTGGCGTGGGGTCCAGGGGGTGGAGCCCCCGGAAGCTCAGGGGTTTTGGGCAATAAATAACGGTCAGATGAGCATATTTTTATATCTATTTGTGACACTGGCAGGACACAAATTGGTGTTGGATCCAAGGGGCGGAGCCCCAAGAAGGTGAGGGGTTTTATACATCAAATTATCGTCAGATGAGCATATTTTTATATCTATTTGTGACACTGGCAGGACACAAATTCTTCTTCCTCTTCTTTCTTTCCTTTTATCTTCTCTTTCCCTTTCCTTCTCTCTCTCTCTCTCTTATTTATTTTTTGGCGGGGGGGGGGGGGGGGAGGAGGAGGAGGCAAAAGCCCTTTGCCCCCGTTTCCCTCTTTTCTTCTTCTTCCTCTTCTTTCTTTCCTTTTATCTTCTCTTTCCCTTTACCTTTCCCTTCTCTCTCTCTCTTAATTTTTTTTTGCGGGGGGGGGGGGGGGGGGGGAGGGAGGAGGCAAGAGCCCTTCGCCCTTCCCCCGTTTCCCTCTTTCCTTCTTATTCCTCTTCTTTCTTTCCTTTTATATTTTCTTTCCCTTTCGCTTTCCAATCTCTCTCTCTCTCTCTCTCTCTCTTATTTATTTTTTGGCGGGGGGGGGGGGGGGGGCAAGAGCCCTTCGCCCCCGTTTCCCTCTTTTCTTCTTATTCTTTTTCCTCTATTTTCTTTCCTTTAAGATTTTCTTTCCCTCTCCCTCTCTCTCTTATTTATTTTTTTGGCGGGAGGGGGGGGGGTAGGTAAGAGCCCTTTGCCCCCGTTACCCTCTTTTCTTCTTATTCTTCTTCCTCTTCTTTCTTTCCTTTTATATTTTCTTTCCCTTTCCCTTTCCCTTCTCTCTCTCTCTCTTATTTATTTTTTGGCGGGGGGGGTGAAGAGGAGGCAAGAGCCCTTCGCCCCCCTCCCCCCCCCCCCCCCCCGTTTCCCTCTTTTCTTCTTATTCTTCTTTCTTTCGTTTTATCTTCCCTTTCCCTTTCCCTGTTTTCCTTCTCTCTGTCTCCCCCATCAACATAGTAATAACGAAAGAGACCACTCTGTAATCAAGACCATTCCGTTTATTTAATACATTTTCGATATACTTAAATTGGCAACTATTACCTTCTGTCCCAGATCCTCATTTTAAACGACTGATGCGAAAGACTAGTCGACGCACCCTTTCGAGAAAAGCCCCCCCGCTTTTATCGAAAGGGTGCGTTAAAACGGTACTCCGCTCTCAACGCACCCTTTCGAGAAAAGCCCCCCCTCTTTTATCGAATGGGTGCGTTGAGCACACCACACCGCGCCGCACTGCAACTCACCCTTTCGATGAAAGCCTGGGGGAGGGGTGATGCTGGTAAGATGATGGGATGGTGGTGGTGATTGTGGTAGGGATGATAATGATAGGGATGGGTATGTTAGGGGTAGTGGTAATAGTAGTGATGGGGATGATGATAGTGGTTGTTAAGATTGGGTTCCACATAAAATGATGTTCACGGTGATACTTTTAACTATTTTAAGACACAGATGTAAAATCAGAAGATGGTTAAATGGGAGCCCCCCCCCCCCCCCTCAAAAAAGAAAAATGAAGAAAAAAATGGTAGAATCACCAATGCAATAGTAATAATAAACCATAAATCAAACTGTAGTTATGGAATTTATAGATAATATCTATTGAATCCTAAGGGAACAGAAAGGAAATGCGACACAGTTACAAAATTGCTCTTTCTGACAGGAAATTGCTATGTTTATGTCTGAAATTGGCAAAACAACACTCTCAATCCAGCAATATTTTGATCTGCTGTGAAAGCATTACCACTCGACCACTTACAGTTAGGCCTGTCTTCATCAGCTTGAGATTGCCAAATATCCTGCTATTTGAACTATTCCGATCGCAAATTATCCATTTAATTTGCGTCTCCATCAGCCCGAAGTTGCATGTTAGCGGGATACTTGGTCGAGATAATCATCCCAAGATATCTTGGGCTAGTTTGCAAAATATCCCGCTATTTGTCCGGTGCGTCTTAACCAGCCCGAAGACTCACACTATGCGCGAACACTGAGCAAAATATCTCGAGCTCAAGTTTTAAGTTTTGAGGTCAAGTCTCCAGCTGATGAAGACGCGATTTGCATCTTTGGATTATTTACCAAATCAGAAATAGCGGGCTATTTGGCAAGCTCGAGCTGATGACGACAGGCCTTAATATGATCAGCTGTGTCAAAGAAATATGACTTTCAAAATAACAATCCGCTGGACAATATACAAGATTACAGAATTTGTTTATCAGATCAATGTGATTAGACTAACCAAAGCCGGAGCCTGTGGCAATTATTAGTTTAAAAGCTTCTCAGCATGTTACCAGTCTTTAAAATTTAATCCAATACTTATCTTGTAAACAAACGCTAGTTGTTCATATGCTGTACCAGATGAAGAAAAAGCATTTGTAATCGAGCAATGCGGTTGAGTTAAGGCTTTCCTTAAACAAGTGCTCAAGTCGAAAAGAATCGATACAACTTGTAACTTATCTTTACACTGTGCCATAAATCCTGTACATAATTCAACATTTATCCGTTTATTTCACCAAAAACTGAGAATTTCTTGTTATGACAATTGATCGATGACTCTCTTTGGTATTACAAACATTAAATGGTTATATCAACATATTTTCTTTTTTCTTTTTGGATATGAAATACATGGGAAAAATACATATTTCATGGGGGACACATTGCGCAAAATAATTGATTTTGTTATTCACCTATACATGCATTTGTTAAATCATACCTTGGAAATCATATCATACATTCAAAGGGGGCTTAAAGTTAAACAGAATTTGTAACTTGCTTCTACAGATCCGTGGAGAGAAAATACTTTGAGTGTGAAAGACTCTGTGCAGTTGTTGAAGAACATGGGCATTCTTGAATAATCCACCAAGGTCAAATATATTCTTTCATTCAACATGCCCATAACTTTAATAGTTTAGATACACAACTGCTTTTATTGATTGACAGCAGAAATGAAAGTTATGTATTGCATCCATTATTCAAGTCTTCAAAAACTTCAGTAGAGGATTTATTACGACAAACAAACAGTTCTGAATCATGCATTGGAAGAAAAATGAATGTAATTTCATTTAGAAGAATCAGAATTTAATGAGATTATTTCATTAGTTTTGATTGCTTTTAGTTAGACACGCACAGGGGGTTTGGAAAGCTAGACTATTAAGGAGAAAAAGAGTAATTATGGAGCTAATGTGCTACGATACACTGTAATAATATTGACACAATCAGGTATATATTTATGTTAATAGCCCAGGGAATAAATGAAGTTCACTTGAAATGAATTCTTGGCCATACAAGGCCCCCCTCTCTCTTTCTCTCCTTCTCTCTCCCCCTCTCCCTTTTTGTATATATATTTATATATCTCTGACTTTCTCTCACTCCATCTCTGACTTTCTCTCCATCTCTCTGTCTCTCTTTTAGAGATGTTATAGGGAGAAAGATATATATATACATATATACATATATATCTCTGTATCTCTCACTCCGTCTCTGACTTTCTCCCCATCTCTCTCTCTCTCTCTCTCTCTCTCTCTCTTTTAGAGATGTTATATGGAGAAAGAAGATAGATAAAGAATGAAACTTGGGTGATAAAAAGATAGGACAAAAGAAAATAGAAAGTAAATCAGGATCGAAAGAGAAGAGTTATAGAATATTTTTGACAAAATAGAGATGGGTGAGAAAGAAATATACCAGAGATAATACATTTGATAGGAATGATATGTGTGAGATAGATCAAAGAGAGAGAGAGAGAGAGAGAGCAAGATTGAAAGGGAGAAAGGGAGAAAGAGAGAGAGAGCAAGAGAGAGAGAGAGAGAGCACGCAAGAGTGAAAGGGAGAAAGAGAAAGAAAGAGAAAGAAAGAGAAAGAAAGAAAGAAACTGAGAGAGGAGAAATGTAGTAGGAGCCAGGGAGACACACTCACGCACAGAGGAAAGAAAATCTGTAAATTGACGGAGAATGAGTTTGTAAGATTCAGACATGTTGTTTTTGTTGGGTCAGTCTGTGCCTGTGGAGTGCATAATTGAATCTGGCTGTGTATCATGTAACCCAATCATTTCAGTTCAGGGGGTATCCATTTCAACCGACATCGATACATCTAGGGCTACTTTTTCAAGTTCAAATTGTGTTTACTATCAATGGGCCGATTACCATAAATTGTTTATGTGGGAAGATGGGGGGAGGTCCTTGTCGCAAACGTCATTTCACAGTTGCTTACATTGCCTTCTAGGACCCATTATCCATTAATAGTTTGGGTAAGGTACAGCATCTTGATGATTGTATAGAAAAGGATAGGATGTTTTAAGATTTAAAAAATAACAATGCCTGAATCTGTTCTATTGTGGGTTTACGTTCAAGAAGGCAGCGTTGCAAAATACAGTGGCACAAAAACATGCGGCCAGAATGCAAAGTTTGTATATGTTGAAAATGATAATTTGATGCCATTTTGATAGAACCATATTTCCAGGACAAGGGACTAATAGATATCCCTAATACCTTGATAAGACTTAATCTACCCCCCCCCCCAACAAAAAACCCATTATTTAGATATTTCATATTACAACGGTTTATGGACCAATATTACCGACTCACATTTTTTTGCGTGTCGGACGCGCCACTACATTTCACTTATCTAACTAAATAGATCACAGAATACTTGAAAATACGATAAAGATATACTTTCTCATTAAACAATTTCAGATACCGTTGTAGTAGAATTGCCTATAATCAAGTAAATCATCTCACATTCTTCTCCATCCATTCCCTCCCCCCCCCCTCGACCTTCCAGCTTGCCTTTGGAGCCAGCTCCCCCGCCTTGTCCAACAGAAAGAGGTTCCGCACGTTCTTCAGGACACACCCTTCTGCGACCCTCCACAACCCCACCCGCATCAAGCTGGCCAGGACGTGGGGCTGGAAACGTATCTCTGTCATCCAAGAGACTCAAGAAGTCTTCACATCAGTAAGTTACATTGAACTTTGAACTTTTACCTCCCAAAGGTTCATTATTTATTTTGCTTTATCAATATGATTAGTTGAACTGGCTAGGATTTGGGGGAATGCATCTCTGTCATCCAAGAGACTCAGGAAGTCTTCACATCAGTAAGTTACATTGAAATTTGAACCTTGACCTCCCAAAGGCTCATTATTGCACTTGTAAATACCATATTTCTTTTGCTTCCTCAATATGATTATCCAAAACATCCACAAAATAATAAACAGTTTTCAGTTGAACTGGCTAGGATTTGGGGGGAATGAATGCATCTCTCTTCACATCAGTAAGTTAAATTGAACTTTGAACTTCAACCTCTCAGTACTACCACATATTCTTACCTCATCAATCTAAAATTTTAATGATCTGAAAATGTCTTATAAAAGCACTATTTGGTAATTTGTCTTTAAATAATCTTGAACAATGAACTTCAACCTTTAGAAAAGCCAATGAATCTGTTTAAAAAGCCATTCATGTCTAAAGCCAGATTGATTGTATGGATGATTTTTTTTAATGAAATCAACCCAACCTAATTCCAGGATTTAAACCTTAAACCACACTACCCTGCCATTTTCTAATTGATTACCTAAAAGATGTTCAAACTGTAAAGGCAGTCACATAATGTGCCTCGATTGAAGAAAGGGTAATTGCTCAGGGGACACAACATTTTTTGTTACAATTCTATAATTAGGCTGAAGCTAATGAAATGCAACCGTAGGCTGTAGTCACTTCTTATATACTGAAACATGGTTTCCCCCCTTCACAGCGCTTTAGAATGAAAGTCTGGGTTTGACTACCTTTAGGAGTTTTACCAGCAAAACAGGTGTTGAGCTTGTTGAATCTAATACTTCAATCAATTTTTCAAAGAAAACTCTGTTTTAACATACAAGTCTTTCTTTGAAAACAAGAATCATAATAGGTGCATTTATAGTGTGCACAAATCTATTCCAGGTGATGCCCAAGGCAACTGCGAAGTACTGTTAATACCCTGGCTTTCTCCCAGCTCCTTAATGAAAGGCATCGTTTAACAATGTTAAATCTGAGATGCACGGCCCTACGCGTTATCAGTGTTTGTGATATGGTGTCATATTGAAGCCCTAAATAAATTGCGCTTCAAAATAATAATCATGAAGTGCTTTAAAAAAATATAAATCTTTGAGTGACCGGTTTTACCATGCCGGTACTCATTTTCCCCAATACCGGTGGACTGTAGTGTTACAAAAACCTTTAGGAAAACGAAAACGAAATTTCTATTTCCAATCATAAATATCTTGGTAATGAGACAGGCGATCGGCTTGTAAAATTCACGGGATTCCTGACTAACCTAAAGGGTTATAATTATGATTGCAGCATGAGCTAAATCCAGGAGTTTGTTTCAGAATCTGAGGCAATGCTACAAAGTCACTTTGAGGTGGTGAAAAATGGAAGTTCTACTAGGTACCCATATACTCAATCTGGTTGGAGGAAGGCAATTGTAGATTATTCACTTGCCAAAGGACATTAGTGCAACAGCGGGCTTGAACAAAAAAACATATGATTCACAGTCCACTATAGATCATGACCTAACTCATAAATAAATAAATAAATAAATTTTTTAGCTCATTTTCTACTCTTTTAGTGTTCTCTCTTGTCCTTTTCTTCTAGACCATTGAAGACCTGGAGCAGCGTGTCAAGGCAGAAGGCATGGAGATCGTCAGTCGTCAAAGCTTCCTCACCGTGCCCGACAACGCGGTACAGAACTTGAAGCGGCAAGATGCACGCATCATCGTTGGAGTGTTCTACGTTGGCATGGCCAGGAGAGTCTTCTGTGAAGTAAGTCTGAGAACAAAAAGTAGCAGTTCTTCTTATTTTTCTTCTTACTGTTACTGTTGTTGTTGTTCTTCTTATTTGTCTCCTTCTTCTTCTTCTTTTTCTTTGCAATGACGACCTTCGTCATTGCCTTGTTTTCGTTCACATTCTTCTTATTAATATTCTTGGTTCTTCTTCGTCTTGTCGTCCGGAATCCCATTCGCTTTGCACGTAGTGCTTGTTATTCCTATCCAGGTCCCTTTTTCTTGCTCGATTCCTTTCAAACTTCGTAGGCGTAATCTCTGATATCCAATCTAGGTCACCTACTTTTTCGTTTTCTGAAATCACTCATGGGTAAACGTCCAGGCGCCATTTTGACCGTTTCTGGTCCATTTTAAGGCCTTTCTATCTTCCTTCCTATCTCCACTATCCTAGATCCTACAAACTTCTAACAAATTCCTCTAAATAGTCTAAGAGATGTTCTTTAACTCTTAAGCTGCCACCCATACAATGCACCCAGTGCCACAGTGCTAATCTCTATTGTGCCATCAACAAAGCCCCTGCGTGCCAAGTTAATTTTAGGGTTGGTTCAAGTGCGTGTTTTTAAAATCTTTACTATGTTTGATCCACTATAACTTCTCATTCGTATGTTGTATAAACAAACATTGTACATGAGAGTTGTAGGAAATTTCACCCTTTTTCCATTGATACCAATATCATTTCATGAATGTGTAATTTTGCTGAGGTAAATAAGCACTATCAGTGAGTTGTCGAACCAATCCGTCGTCTCATATGGTTTCTGTATGTAGTAAATATGTTCAGTGCACACAACAAAAGTACCCTCCTGTTGCATGGATACCATTTGTAAGGTTTATTTCTATATTATGTCTCGTTTATGTGCTACATGTATAATAGCATAATAGAATGAGAGAACTCTGAATATATGAAAAGAAATAAAGTATACAAGAATGCAATTTGCTCCTGTTTATTTATTTATTTTGTGTGTGTATGTGAATCAATATTTTTTATTTCCTCTCAAAATTCTCTTTTGCTCTGTGTGTATCTTTCATTCATCTTTCTCTTGTAATTTTTTAGTATTTATTTTATTCAACTTAGGTATTCATAATTCTACTCACACTTTCATCCTCTCTCATCTGCAGATTTATTTCCTCTTACTCTTACTCTCTGAATGTCTACGGTATTATACTCTTTCACATTTCTCTTGCCCATGCATGACCCCCTTTCCCTGAACACCACTTCACTTTTTCCCAGCTCTTCAACATATCCTCTAATCAAATGCAAACTTATCAAACAAATGACAGTAATAGACACCATATTTGTATCATATTGAACTTTGTTTTGTATTTGAAATAATAGCAGGTAGTGTTCTCATAAAACAAAGCAAACATATATATATAGAACTGTTACCAAGACGTGTGTACATCCAGGCATTATGGTAACCATATGCAGTAGCGAACTTGACACTAAAAATGAATACAATTATCCACTGCTCGGTTCATGTCAGTGTAGCAAGTGTCCGTCAGCATAATGTATTTCAAAACTTCAATGAATAACATGAACAAAATTGTCTAAAACAAACATAAAAATTGTGAACTTATGGACAACATGCATGTACTCTTATAACAAAATCCCAAATTCTCATTGAAATAACACAACAAGATGGGTTGTTATTCAAATTCAGCTACCAGTAATCAGAGAAGTCATTACACAAAGTAGTATAAATCAATCCTCATCTGCATGTGATTGTATGTACTTGTACAGTAATGAATGTTTGTGCTCATCTGATTATTGCATAGTAGTAAACAAGATAAAACTTGAATATTGGTAAATAAATACAAATTGTATTGAACTGACGAAAAAGACGATTGCATTCTGGCAAGAAGTTAGTTTCAAGAATAAATATATACCCCTAAAGATGAACCTATAAATAAACAAATAAGATACAGCAATAATTTTCTCTGTTTTACCATGGATGTAATTTCTACAGCTATCAAGGACTATTACTGCTAGATACAACAGCCAATAATTGCACGTTCTATATTTATAAACACTGCACCATGCTCCTCCTCCTATTATTATTATTATTGTCTGAAGTGAATACCAAAGTGAATACATCATACAGAAAATAAAATGTTACAAATTTAGATCACCCTGAGTTGAATGTATGAATTGAATTGCACAAAACAAAATAATGCACTAAGAATGCTAAAATTCATTATATGTCTAGAAAAAAGTTAAATAACACATTACTGCTAGATGCAACAGCCAATAATTGCACGTTCAAAATGAATAAATACTGCACCATGCTCTTCCTACTATTATTATTATTATTTTCCGAAGTGAATACCAAAGTGAATACATCATACAGAAAATAAAATGTTACAAATTTAGATCACCCTGAGTTGAATGTATGAATTGAATCGCACAAAACAAAATAATGCACTAAGAATGCTAAAATTCATTATATGTCTAGAAAAAAGTTAAATAACACATTACTGCTAGATGCAACGGCCAATAAATGCACGTTCAAAATGAATAAATACTGCACCATGCTCTTCCTACTATTATTATTATTATTTTCCGAAGTGAATACCAAAGTGAATACATCATACAGAAAATAAACTGTTACAAATTTAGATCACCCTGAGTTGAATGTATGAATTGAATCGCACAAAACAAAATAATGCACTAAGAATGCTAAAATTCATTATATGTCTAGAAGAAAGTTAAATAACACATTACTGCTAGATGCAACAGCCAATAATTGCACGTTCAAAATGAATAAATACTGCACCATGCTCTTCCTACTATTATTATTATTATTTTCCGAAGTGAATACCAAAGTGAATACATCATACAGAAAATAAAATGTTACAAATTTAGATCACCCTGAGTTGAATTTGCAAAGTCATGGTGTAATACGACTACAATACATTGTAAAATCATATAAATAAATGAACATTATGAAATCAACTTTATGCAGAGCTTGTACATGTACAGTATCTATGGGCTGTGGTAACGTTTGAAGCAAGGGGTCAGACACATTGGCAGCTTGCAGGTTTCGCAGAAGTAGGAAGTGGTGATTCTGCCATTCCTGCCCTTCTTCGAGCAGACCACGCAGTCAGGGTAATACCGGGTCTTCCCTTTCCCCGACCTCTGTTCAGCGTAATGATGACCAATGAGCCTCGGTGCCAGGCGATTGTCACGGGTAGACTCACGCAGTGTCTTGGGTCGTCCAGCGGTGGAGGTCTTCGCGTAGTTGTCGAGCAGGCTGTTGACGACGCTCAAGCGAAAACTGCGGGTACTTCTCTTCATGTCCTTCGTGGCAACTCGATACGCTAAGAAAGCATTGACCTGAGCGACTTCCACCATGAAGTGGTACACCACCATGTACCACTTCAAGTGCTTGTGGGGGTACTTGTAGTAGGCCATCCTTTGGTCCAGCAGATCGACTCCTCCCATGGCCTTGTTGTAGCCCTCCACCGCTATGGGCTTTAGCACCTGCCTCCGACCAGTCTCCGACCGCTTGTCACGAATCTCCTTCTGGGTGCAGCCGGTGCCATGGATCGTTGACAGGACGCTCACTCTCTTGGTGTCGTGCCACGTGACACCCATCAGGTCACCTTTCCGGAAGAACTTTGGTGGCTCACCTTTCCGCGCTTGCTGGGATGCCTCTCGCATGATGGGTGGAATTTCTCTCCTGCTCAACCGGACTGTACCGCATGCACCCAGATTCTCGTCATGAAGGAACTTGTATAGCTCCGGTGAACTATAAAAGTTGTCCATGTAGACGTGCCGTCCGGAACCTGCATATCGCCGAGTCAGGTCTTTGACAACACGTGTTGACAGTCCATCTCCTCCCGGGATCTGCTGCTCGTTCTTGCCAGTGTACACGCTCCAATCAAGACAGAAACCACATGACGAATCTGTTACCACCCAGAACTTGATGCCCCACTTTGTCGGCTTCATTGGAAGGTACTGCTTGAATGAGAGCCTTCCCTTGAAAGCAGCCAGGCTCTCGTCGACGGAGAGGTCACGACCTGGTGCAAAGGCTTCCTGGTACGTTGGACGCACACGGTCGATGATGGGCTGGACCTTGAAGAGGACGTTGTGACCTGGTTGACCTCTGGGTACTCTATCTTCGTTGTCCACGAGGTGCAGGAGGGAGTTGATCAGCTGGTACCTGCAGAAGAAACAGGAAGAAACAAAAAATAGGTTAGATATCTACCTTCAGTATAAAACAAAATACTTAAAGATTTATTACAAAAACATGCTATTTATTATATGAACAAAAACAAAAAAACATTATATTTTAAATTTTAAAATAACGGTTTGATGCTAGAACTAGTAAAAAAAATATAGTTCTGGATCCAAATCTAATAAGATGAAGAATTATGATTTTAGAATGGTCTAGTTTTGTGTTTCCAGTTCGGGAAAGTAACATTTTTGTTCACCTACGAGAGAAATATAATCTTCAGTATCTTGTTTCTCAACTCATCTAGAAAAAAAGAGAATTTTGACAATTTGACAAGAAGAAGAATTAATTTAATTTTCATTTTCATTGTTTTCTCAGGCAAGTAAATTTACTTTGCGGGCAAGTAAAATTCATAAACGGTCTAGTTTGGTTGCCTGATTGGGCAAATAGTATTATTATTCACCTACGGGAGAAAATATAATTTCTTGTGTACAGTATCTCATCTCATCTAGAAAAAAAAACTATTTGCCAAGAAGGAGAATGAATTTAATCTGTATTTTCACATAGTTGTAACGGGCAAGTAAAGTTACCCGTGCGGGCAAGTAAAACTACAAAAATGACTTCACTTGCACGTGACGATGTTTCTGAATTATTAGCCCATCCAGAATAAATTGACTCTAGATTATAATTGTAATGATACAATATTTCTGAATATTTCTGAATCATGTACAAATTTGTGTACGAATAACATTCTGGAACGATTTATTCCATGTTTTCTGTCGGCAAAAAAACAGTCCAAAGAAAATGTATAGCTTTGTTTAGGAATGTTTGTAGACTATAACATGTACAACAAAACATTGTCTGAATAGACCCTAGACTAGAACCTATTCATTTTTTGAAACTTTTTTCTGATTCTATTATTTTTTGCCGGCACAGTCTGAAGCTTCATTGTTGCCATTTGTGCTTTCATTTGTATAATATGCTTAAAAAAATATGTGAGTTATAAATGTTTTTCTGAACTCAAATAGAGGTCTAGTGTAAAAGATATTCTTTTACGCGTATTTTGGCAAATACATCTAAGACTAAGCTTATGCTAGTCTACCTGTTTTCATCAGAACGTTTTGTGTAAAAATAAAATAAAGAAAACAAATATAAAAATAAAATAACGAAAACAAATGTCCAAATAAATAAGACATCAAATTGAAAAAGGCTCATACCTGTTACGACTCATCACTTTGCTGAAACCCGGTGTTCCGATCAGCCAGTTCTCCTCCCAATACATGTGGATCGCTGGTTTAGTGACAAGCCCCATGGAGATCTGCAGTGCTGTAAATGCCTTCATCTCGTCTGCTGTTGTCTCTTTCCACTTGTTTAGTCTGGAATGTTGTTGGAGAACACCAAGTCTCTGAAGAGTCTGTCTTGCGTAGAGGTTTGTCTGCTCAGCAAGCGTGCTAAACAAATCCTCCGGGAAAAACTTGTAGAAAAAATCGACCGGTTTGAAGTTGGTTGCATCAAACAAGAGTTTGGGCTCTTCGCTATATGGGTTCTGCCAGGAGGGTACCCACTCTTCCTCTCCCATGCTGATCCAGTGATCTTCCAGTTCCACCTCATGACGTGCATGTTCAGGGTTAGGGTTAGCTTGAGGCCCTACCTCATCCTCAACCTCACTGTCGGAATCGTGCATGTAGTCCTCATCGATGTCACGGTCTATCTCAGGCTCAGGAACAGCTGCATCAGGTGCGAATTCGAAATCGGATACGCCAGGCACTTCTGTACGCGAAACCTTACGTGTGGGACCAGAGTCAAAATCAGAGTCGCTATCACTGTCACCATGGTCACTGTCAGTCTCTTGCGGGGCTTCTGAGTCTGAATCAGCCATCACCATCTCTCGCACCAGATCCGGGTCAATGAAGCATGCCCGTTTCTTGCGATGGGGAGGCATACCGATGATATATAATATCAAAAACAAATCTCTAAATTACTCGAGAAAATCCAATCTGACTGTAGTAGACGAAGACGCGTAATCGAAAGCCGATAATCTGATGCACGCGACGGTACTTTCAATAGCGCTGCAAAAGCACTCAACACGGTGCAATGGGCATGAACAATAACTGTTATTACATCTGCGCGCTAGCGCGCACGAAGCACCGTAGCAGTGGGTCGCTAGCATGAACGTGGCTTTCAATCGATAGCACGCTCGCGTGCACATGGCACTATAACAATAGCGCGCTAGCAGACTCATGGCACGATAAGAGTTAATCTGCGACGTATAACCTGCCCTTCAAAATGCCATCTTCATACTCAAAATTTAAATCTAAAACCGACGCCGTCAAAAATCTCCCAAATTCTTGAAAAATTGACCCCTAAATAATCTAAAACTACCATAACTTTCTCATATAAATTCCGTTTTGTATTTAAATCTCACAGTATCTTGATCTCATACTTGCACATAGTCATGTCAAATTTCACGCTCCAATGGCTTTGCACAACATAAATTGCGCCCTCTAAAGTTTTGGGAATTGGCTTTCTCTATGTGGCCGTATCTCCATAATGGCTTGGCAAACCCGTACCCTTTTTTGGATTTAGATACTTAAAGATATGCCCTTTCCAGCCATATACAAAATTATATACCCTATCACTGACCAAATTTGAGAAAATTGCCCTCCAAATTCGCAATTTTCAAAAAAAATTGAGAAATAACTTCAACTTGCTCTAAACCGGCGTTCTTTATACCTACATCAATGAAACTTGGCAGATACATGTATCCATATACGTGACAACTGTCTGCTAAGTTTAGTAAATTGTAATGCCCTCTTCGCCAAGTTATCGCCAAAAATGATGAATTTACTATGCTTTACGTACTAGCGCGTTTGATGCGTGCAGTACGTTTTGCGCAGATGACAATGGTTTCAAACTGACCGCACTGAAGTGCCCTTTCGATTGATACCAAGTATGGTATATGTTCACGCAGAAAATTGTAAGTAAATCGCATTTGAACAAGGATCACTATACAAATTCCGCCGAGTTTCCGCCCTATTATAACACGTTTCGGCCATGACGTCATGTTTTAAGACTGTTATTTGGTTGTGTTAGTATGGGCGGCCGTTCGTGCCAAAGCACGCATCGCAACATGTTCATCATGCACCAAGTCCTTTTGGTTTTGCACGCAGTGCTTGCGGGCCCTTTCTAGATCCCTTCCTCTACTCCAATTCCCTTCACAAGTCGTAGGCGTAGTCTCTAGCATTCCTTCAAGGTCACTAAATTCTTCGTTCTCCGGAAACCGTCATGCGTGACCGTCCAGGCACCATTTTTTCCGTTTTGGGCCGTTTTGATGACCTTTCTTTCGCCCTAACTATCTCCACTATCACAGAAGCTACAGACTTTCTTACATATTGCTCTGGATAGTCCGAGAGTAGCTCCTTCGTTTGACACGTAGAAGCATGGCGTCATTGCATGCACATCGTTGTGACACGATTGCATTTCTAGTCTTCTTCTTCTTATTGTTCTCCTTGTTCTTGTTCTTCTTTAGTAAGAGTTCTTTTTTGTTGTTGATGTTGTTCTTTTTCTCCTTCTTCTTTTTCCTTCTTCTTCTGTTATTGAAGTAAGTGCCACCTTCCTAGCGTATCTGCAGGTCTATAGAACTTGAAGTGGAGCATACAGCATGATTGTCATATTTGAGCCTTATGCAAATTTAAATTAATCTTAAAGACTATTGAAACAGACAAGAAGGTTACTCAAAAAACACAGGTGAAGTACATGTAAAGAAAATATGAATCACACATGAAATATTCATGAAATATACATGAAACATACCGGAAACTGATGAAACATATATGTGCATCATAAAGATTAAACATTAAAAAAAACACGTGTAGACCTATATATAATCTGCAGATTGTAGTTTGAGTACACACAACATTTGGGATTGGAAGAACTGCAGCCTCAATCCTGGACTTGAAAATGAAATGCAAGCTGATTTTGAAATATTGTTAGTTTCAGTATTATAATTTCCACCTTTAATTCAAAGAACAATGTATTTCTGTCTTTAGGAGTCATACAAACATCTCCTATGGTACTCGATCATGCAGTGATTTTGCCAGTGCTAGTTGGGCACTTAATTTTTGGCTGCACTATAAAGGCTCAGAGCATTGGATACTCTTTATAGAATGGCTAAAGATATAAAAATAATTATAAAGATAATGATTTTATTTTTGTTTAAAGGGATTGGGTATCTTTGTCTCAGATTCTGAGACGAAATCCTGGATTTAGCTCATGCCGCAATGATAATTGTAAACCTTTAGGTCATTCAGGAACCCCATGACTTTTACAAGCTGATCGCCTGTCTGATTATTAAGATATTTATGATTGGAAATCGAAATTTAAAAATTTGTTTTCCTAACAGTTTTTATAACACTACAGTCCATTGGGAAAGATAAGTATGGTAAAACCGGTCACTCAAAGATTTTTTTTTGTTGAGGTACTTCATGATCATTTTGAAGCGCAATTTTGTTTAAGGGCTTCAATATTACACCATATCACAGACACTGATAACACGTAGGGCCTTGCATCTCAGATTTAACATTGTTAAACGATGCCTTTAAGAGTCACAGAAACATCTCCTGTGGTACTCATGCAGTTTTATTTTATTTTTGTTTAACATGTATCTCGATTGAACATGAACTAGAAAACTCTTGAGGTGACTCACCAATGTAGTCAAAATGCTATATCTTCAAAGAAAGCAATGTTATTCCACAGCATTCATTAATTTGATACATGTTAGCTTTGAAAATCATTCTTTATCACATATCGGATGTATTTCTGTACCCTTGGAAAGGAACAGGGGATCGATTGATTGAAATAAAGGCCTCCCAAACCAATGGGAGATGGTTTCATTTTTGTTTAACATGCGTCTCCAATGACTTTAAACAGAAAATGTGTAGGAGTCAAACTGCTATATCTTCAAAAAATGCAAAGGCATTTCACAGAACTCATTAATCTAATGTTTCACTCTTTGTCACATGAGAGGTATTTCTGTACCCTTTGAAAGGAACAGGGGATCGATAGATTGAAATAAAAGTTGCTTGAAGCAGAAGGAAATGGTTTCATTTTCGTATTATAACTCCAATGGCTTTGTACCAGAAATTCAAAGGGTGATCATTGTACGGTCATTTAGTCATGGATGACCTTTTTGGACAATAGATGGAAGGCTTGTAGAAAAATGTAACGCTTTCCAGTGAAGTTCTTTGTATTTCACTGTGAGGGGTTTCGCTTAAAGTTGGAAAAGATGATGATATTTGTCTGTCATGTTTGTCTTATGTCATGGAAAGACAAGATGCTTTCACTTGCAAGTCAACATTGACCATTTACAAATATCATCCAAACAGGTTTACCCATTGACTTCTGAATTCTCTAATTGCCATAGGGTTAATACAGGGACCACTCTGTTCCAGTAGGCAATGTGTTAAAGACCGTCTGCACTAGATTGGCCAGGGGGATAAGACCTCCCTGCAAGGTCACTTGACAGGTGGTTATCTCATCAAATCAGCTCTCAATTAACATAAGAAAAAGAGGATCATATGGGGGACCAACAGGCACTGATTAGGCATTGTTTGCTATATAGAGGGCACAAGTAGCGTATGCCTTTAAGATTTTATTTTCTTGACTCATTACATGCCAAACAAATGTAATGAAAAGTGCCAGAAGCTTTAATGTCTTTTACCATCAAGTAACTTGGACTTAATTGCATGAGAGAAAATATCATCTAGTGAGATGAGAGCCAGAGGGGCATTAACTCAATGTAAAGTATGTCTGTATAAACTCCCTTCTAGCTCCCAGCAGAAAATGTTCATGCCTCCAAGCCTTGACGAATGCAGAAATGCCAACTGTTCCGTTTTTGCCGTATTTGTTCCGTTTTTTTGCTATGAATACGGCAGTATGTTTTTTGTATGTTTTGTTACGTTTAAAAAAAAAAAAAAAAAAATTATTGAAGTTTTTCTTAATTTCCGATCATGGGCTTTGTGTCGTAAGTGTATTATGGACTTACCATATTTGCCGGCGATAAGGCCGCACTGCCGTATAGGCCGCACCTCCGATTTTGACATTTAAAAAAAAAAAAAAAATTGTTGAAATGGATGCAAAATAGCGACTTCGCGTGCTGGATACTTTGCGGCAGCTCCGATAAACGGGCCCTTCTTTTACTTTTGCAATGCATTGGCACGAACTTAGATCAAGATCTATCGGCAGATGTTGTTTTTGGAAGTTAATTTTCGTCTTCATGTCAACAATGCAAGATAAAATTGTCGGTAAGATGTGTGGAAATGTGTAGTTATTGTACCGTTCGTAGATCTAGTCCCATATGTGCAAATTCGTGCTAGTTTTGACTTACTTTTTTTTTTTTTTTTTTTTTTTTTTACTCTTTCGTCGCATAGGCCGCACCCCGACTTTTTGATATTTTCACTTCCAAAAATACTGCGGCCTCTACGCCGGCAAATACGGTATGTCTTCAAACGATGCACAAAGGACGTGATACGGGCCCCTAACTGCGCACATTGCGAACAACCCACGTGTACTGTATGCACTTTGCGCTCTGATCTGGGTACGTATACGTGGTACTGCCGTTTTTTTAAGCTGCTCGATTGGGCGATATGTTAAGGTGAGAGATTTTTTCAAAAATACTGTTTTTTGCTCTTAAGAATACTTTTTGTTGTTGATGAAGGTCGGCATCTCTGCGAATGTGGTATCATGCATAACCTCAACTCTAAGAAAGCTAGGCCAGCTTCTTTTGATAGGTTAACTGTTTAATATTCTTAAGTTCTTAGAAAGTATCTACGTACCTGTAAGTTAAGCCTTTGGGATTATTTGACCAGGTAACTGAGGGAGAATGGACGTTGCCCGAGGCCAGAAGTGAACTGCTTAATCTAGGTTATTTTATTTCCATGTTCGTCCTTGTCCGTTGAGCAGGTTCTACAACATAGCGTCTGTTTTTAGAGCCAGAAGGGCATTAACTCATATACTTTAACACAACGCCCACATGACTCTGTACAGACATATGCTGTTGACTCAGTCGGTAAAGCGTTTTCCTGTTGAACCAAAGATCGTGGGTTTGAATCCAACACAGGCGGATGACTGAAGCTTGCGTTGTATGTTAACGTGCCCCTCCTCTGTTTCAAAGACGCAGGCTACGTTAAAGTGGAAAACACACTGTCCCTAGGAAAGTGTGTTAAATGGAGGCCCTGTGTAAGAGGAGAGTCACCACCTGTGCACGTTAGGAACCCACTGCGCTATTTGTATAAGAGTAGGGGAAAACCCCGCCGTAATGGTCCACATGCACACCCCCAATCAGTTATACTGGGTGGACAGACCCGAGGGTTTCAGTGGTTCAGTTTACTTCTCGCCTCCCATACACAGGTAACATCAATACTTCATAACAAAAATAGTAATGCTCCTTTTATAATTTCCCTGTGGTCTGTTTTATGCATGCAAACATGGTTCCTGAATTCATTCTTTGAACAGAAAACTATAAATTACCCTAAAATTAACCCCCTTATACCTTTAACCTTACCTAGATTACAATCCTTGCCAGAATCCTACTCCTATGACAAAATATGCCCTAGAGTAATTATTTGCTCAGTATAAAACTTCATGACATTAAGAAGAAAGAAAACAAAAATTATTTTATCATTGAATGTCCCCCACAAAATAGAGTTAACTCTGCATGAGTCAGATCTGTTGGGGCTGCAAAAATAGTTTGACTTATGCAAAATTTGACTTTTAGGAAGTGTAAATAATCCATGTTTTGAATAGTTAGATCAAAACAAATTATTTGGCTTAAAGCCTATCTGCACTAGCATGGCCAGGAGGGATTAGACCTCCCTGCATGGTCACTGGCAGTTGGTAAAATCGCATCAAATCAGCTCTCAATTAACATAAGAAAAAGGGGACCATGGGGGATCAACGGGTACCGCTTAGGCATTGTCGGCTATATAGAGGGCGCAAGTAGTGCAGTCTCGCTACAAGGGAAATTCAACTTTTTCGACTTCAAGCTATGGAGAGTTAACTTTATATGCTAAAATCTCACATAAGTGACAAAATGTTATGATTGTCCCAAACCAATTAAAGCCTTCCATTACAAAATCACTGCATGTACACAGCATTGTAGGTAAAAAAGAAAGAAAAAGAAGGCCTATTTGCTAATCAGTGATTCAGACCACTGCGTCAAAACTCCCCTCCATTTTTTTAAAGCACAGACATTTTATTATTAATAGATTGAAGAGATTAAATCAATTTAAAACATTGCTTTCATTTCTGTTGATGCATTCTCTGAAAATGAATGCATTGGCCAGAGTTACGGTAAGTTTTTTAGCACAGACATTTTATTATTAATAGATTGAAGAGATTAAATGGATTGAAAACACTGCCTACATTTCTGTTGATGCATTCTCTGAAAATGAATACATTGAATTGCAAGATTTAAGTTTTTTTTAGCACAGACATTTTATTATTAATAGATAAAAGAGATTAACTGGATTGAAAACATTGTCTACATTTCTGTTGATGCATATTTCTCTTAAATGAATACATTGAATTGCAAGATTTAAGTTTTTTTTAGCACAGACATTTTATTATTAATAGATTGAAGAGGTTAAATGGATTGAAAAAATTGCCTACATTTCTGTTGATGCATAATTCTGAAAATGCATGCATTGGCAAGAGTTAACCGGTTGACTACTGGATTGTCAAAGTCCCATAGGCTTAATACAGGGATCACCCGGTTCCAGGAGGCAATGAGTTAAGAAGCTAGCATACTTCATTCCTACAAGGACATCCCCTTGTTATGTTGTCTCTATCTCCTGCAATAGGATCCCCTTCTCAATAATTCATGCTTCGGGCGAAATCTATATTCTGCAGAGTGCATGCTTCTTCAGGTCCGGCCGGCTCTTCTCTAGCTGCTCCCCCCCCCCCCCATATTTCCTTGGATTGAAGATTTGAAAGTGTACACACAGTGATGGGAGCTTTCACACTAACTCCAGTTTGGGTTGGCTTGTGTTGCTTTGCTGAAATATTCCCTTGTGGTCTTTGTATTAAACACACTTTTTTGTGACATATCAATTATCACTACTAACCATTTTGAAAGATGATATTTTGGAGGCAATTTGGAATCCCTTTTTGATATCGACCATTTGGAATCCCTTTTGGATATTAACAATTTGGCATAATAATAATAATAATAACTATTTCTTATATGGCGCTTTTCAGGAGGGCCCTATCAAAGCGCTTTACAGATATATATATATATTATTACCCCGGTCATTGGATTCAGGCTTACCCGCACACAATGTATGCACATTCTCCACTCCCTGGGGAGCATTCCAGCCAGGCGTCATTTTTACAAGCGCACACTTTTTAGGAAGATAAAAGTGTGGAATCCATTTGGAATCAATTTGGAAAGGTGGCAATTGTGAGTCAATTTGGACAGATGACCATTTGGAATCCATTTGGAATTGATTTGGAAAGATTTTGAATCCATTTTAAAAGATGACCATGGGGAATCTATTTGGAATGATGACCATTTGGAACCCATTTGGAATGCATTTGGAAAGGTGACTATTTCGAATCCATTAGGAAAATCAAACCATTTGTAATCCACTGCAAAGGAGATCATTTGAAATCCATTTGGAAAGATGACCGCATGAATCCTTTGGGAAGATAACCACATGAATCCTCTTGGAAAGATGATCAGAATTTATTCACCAATTTATGACGTGTGAGACAATGCACACATCATGATCTTTTACACTTGTGTGAACTGGTCAGCTGTGGCTCTAGCTTGCTGATGTTGGTTCGCACAGCTCTGGATTCTACATCCTTTTGACCCATTTATTGCATACTTGAGAAATGCGTTGCCCTTTCTCAAGCAAAAGGTTGTAAGTGATGTAAGATAATGTTAGATGGTGGTATAAGAGAAATATCAGCAAGGCCTAATATATAAAAAGAGGTTGCCACCATTTGGATTTCTGTCGGAAATGACTTGCAGCCATAGAATTACAATGATGAAATAATTAGTAATCAGAAAATGACGTTTTATACTTGGATGATTTTAGAATACAGTCACGAACTCCCTTCTGCCTTTTAACCAATTATATAAACGTGCATCTTCTGTTTGGAGCCAGAAGGGCATTAACTCATATAAATTTACACAGAGTTAACACCCTTCTGGCTTTAAACAGCCATTTTTTTATAGAGTTGATGCCCATCTGGCTCTTGACAAACAACATATGCTCTAAATAAATAACCACCATCACCAACTAGATTAGGGCCTTTGCTGTGTAAAACTGAATATGACGTGTTAACACATGTATTCATATCTATAGAATAGATCAAGATGATTGACCTCAAATCTGGGCTATTGTACAAAATATGAAAGAAGAAAAAAAGTCACCTGGTGAATCAAATGAAGGGAAAGTGCATTTACATTGTGTTTCTACGTGATTAATTTCAAGAAAAGCTATTTCTCTGCGACCCCATTGACCTTTAATCTGCAGGTTGTCCTTTTTTGTGTTAATTAAAGCACCATGGTAGAGGTGTTATGAACCCAATAATTTTCAATTTTGAAGAAAAGGTGAAATCTCCTTCACTGATTATGCCTGGATGACTTCTGGATAAACTCCTTTTCAAATTTAAAGGAGCTGAAATATATTCTGAGGCATTTTGGTTTCCGCATGAACCAAGACAAGTGCATGCTGGGTATATATCCAGAGCAAGGGTCCACAAACCCAGCTTTCTCCTTTGACTTGTTCTTCTGAGAGTCCAGCTCTAGAGGGCAGCAGTTGTTATAATTTATCAGAGCCGTCTAGACACAGAGTTTGGCCAACTCGGTTTCAGTTGGTCACAGCATGGCGTATATTTTTTTGTTTTGTGCTTGACGAACAAATCAGGATTTGCCATATTGTATCCATGCATTCCGAATCAGGTTAGCAGAACTCTGTGTATAGATGTCCCTGTAATTTATTAGAGCCATCTTCAAACAGAGGTTATAGGTCAACTTGAATTCTATTAGACACATCCTGATGTTTAGTGTTTGCTTGACCAACAAAGCAACATTTGCCACGTGGTTAGTTATTAAAACCAACTTGGCCAAATTCTCTACAGAGGTGATTGTAATTCATTAGATATTCATCGTTTAGGTCTACTTCATTTCACTCAATGTACTTGATATGTTGGGCAAGCACTAGGCTTAACTACAATACATATATATACACACATGATAATTTAGTTTGACTAACACAATGAATGTTAAAGCTTTACCAATAGTGCATTTATTGGTATTTTCATTCTTGATGCAAATATACACATGAACACCAAAAAGTCTAGATTTGTGTAAAACATGCACACAAAAGAAAACATCTTATAAAATGAATTACTCATGGGTGCATGTATAGAAACTTCAAATCCGATTCAAATGTCCGACTCCAAATGACGGACCTTTAGAGGGCTATCGACCTTTGATTTCTCCTTCCGTCGAGAGAGAGAGGTAGATTTAATAAAAATCCTTGCCCTTTGTGTCCACTTTGTCTGCCGAACATTGGTAGCCATGTCCAATTCAAAATGGAGGACCTTGTCTTAACCATCAGTTAGTCATTGAATTCTCCCTCTTTCCCTCAAGAGAAACAGAATTAACATAAGTCCTTGTCCTTTGCGTCTACTTTTCCACCTACTAGGCAAGAGAAAAGGATGTAAAAGCTACCTTACACTCTTGAAAAACATGTAGGTAATGGTGATTTGTTATCAAAAAGCTCTTATAGATTTCAATGTGGTTTATCAAATTTAAATTAAAGTATTTGCAATATTTTGGTGCCTCAAGTGTCCATAAAGGACTGTTATGAACACTGTACAACTAATCGAAATAAATACCACTTTCATGACTTCATCTCCTGTGGAGAGTTTAAGATGTTTAAGTTGTCTGCATTTATATCACCATCAATTTTAAGGAGTGTAGCAAATAGTGTAAATTGTAGATTTTGAAAGAGATGAAGAAGTGCATTTGTAGACATTTCACTTGTAACTCTAATTGTCCCGTGTGACCATTCTTGTGTGGTGTTGATAGCCTTTTGTCTGAGGGCCCTTCAATGTTTCACAAAGACAGAAGGAGACAATATGCCTTTAAAAAAGCTCTTGCCACAAACACTTTCATGTCCATTCCATGATGACCAAATGGATTGGTTAGACAATTTATTCATTTATTTCCTCTTGTGGCTTTCATCCATTATACATCTTAAAGAGGGATAAATAGAGGGTAAGTAATTTTTTTCAGATAAAAGGAAGTCTCTTGAAGCAGACAGGTCATCATTTATTTGAGTCCTTCTCAAGATATAACCTAAAGCATACAAAATGGGAAGCAGAACGTGTTCACCCAATTATATTTTGTAGGTTACGTCTTCTTTGGCTGCCCAGGTATATTTAGTTCAACAAGAATTGCAACAATACTTACATATGGTGTTGCCGTGAGCACTATATAAACAAGCTCTTGGCACAAAACGCTTGCTACCCTGCTATTTTCGAGCCTAAACCTTCAGAAGATCTAGCCTAAAGCATCAGTGGGTGGCAGAACATATTCACATAATTTCCTCTTGCGTACATACTCTTGCTTTGTTAGCCTAGTCACCCAGTTGCATTTCCGAGGTTATGCCCCTTTGTCAACTCAAATTTATTTTTGGTTCAAGAAAAAATGGCATTGTGGTTACATTTGGTGATGAGAGGTATATGTGTCTCACAACGAGCAAGCCTTCATTTGGACATGCTTGATAGCTGTCTTTTTTTAAGTCCAAACCTTCTGAAGGTCTATAGCCTCAAGTATCAAAATGTGCGGCAGAATATACTAACCCTTTTCCCCTCTTACTTTGTTAGCTAAGTTACCCAGTTACATTTTCTAGGTTATGCCTCTTTTGTCATCCCCAATATATATTTGATTTAAGAAAAATGACATTGTGATTATTATTTGGTTGCACAATTTTTTGGGTGCTCCCTCCCCCCCCCCCCCCCCCCCATTACTTGGAATTAACAAGCCTTTAGCAGGAGATGCTCGATATCTGGCTTCTTTCTTCCTCAAACCCTCTAATGGGCTAGCTCCAGGCATCAAAATGGATGGCACAATTATTTTCCATAGTTTCCATCTAAATATTTTCCAGGTGATGCTTCCTCAGTCAACCTGGAATTTAGTTCGCTTGAAATGATCAGGTTTTGACAACATAACTGGCATGAAGGATTTTGTCATTTTACGCTGCAAGCACAAAATAATCAAACCTTTTGGCTATGGAAGCATACCCACTTGGCTTTTTTCTAGCCCAAATCATCAACTATCCTACCCAGATCTGTCATTGTATCTTGCCATATCCCTGCAACCTCATAGTGCTCATTTCACATTCAAGAGTCCTCATATGTTCTATATATAGTATGAACACACTTTCATGTAGGTCTTTGTTTTGTCTAGTGCCCATTTCACACTCAAGAACTTCTTGTATGCACTAACATGGGCTGTACCATAATACAAATATACTTAAATGTAGATTTTTGTTTTTTTAATCTCATGCCCATTTCACACCCAAACTTTCCTTGCATGTGCTAACATTGGAAATACAGTAACATGACCACCTAGATATGAAATTATATTCACCTCATGCAAATTGCCCACTTTACATGCCATTATACTGTCTGCATTTCTTTTTAGCATTTTATGTGGATCTTTAGCAAGAATTTGAAGATCTTCATCTGGCCGGTATTGCCTCCCTATCTATTAAACATTTCATTTATTTCTAGAGCCTTCAAAATGGGGTCATTAAACATTCTGATTCAATTTATAAATTTCATAACATAAAAAGATATAATATATAGTTAAAGTGTGCTAGTGATGAGGCCCTTGCTGTTCTCAGACTCTCAATCAATCACCTTTATATATCCTGTTGTCAATCCATGATCCCTTATTCTAATTCAAAGTGGGAGCAATTAGAATTAATCTGTTCTTCTAGAACAAGAGTCAAAAGAAGATTAAATTAGTAATACCCTTATACTCGTTTTTACTTCACACAAATCATTGTGCAGGTGTGGCACATCAATCATAATGTTTTAATTAGCTGCAGGAAATTGATTAGTTCCCATTTTTCTAATGCTCGGATGACAGATAATAATATTTCTAGATCTAATCATCGGTTTACCCCATTGCCAGTGCAAACCGGATAATCCCTGTATTAAGCCTATGGATATAAGAAGAATTGGTAGTCAATTGGTTAAGTTTGTTAAATTCTGGCATAGTATATGTTACAAGGACCTACCATTAGTTGTGAGTAACGTTTATTGATGAAGAAAAGGTTTCCCATAATTTCTCCTGAAAGTTGAAACAGATTCAGGAATGGTGGAAATTGGTATTTTTACATTGGTATCAAGAATCTAACAATGACAAAAAATAGTTGACCATAATTTGGGAGTTGTACTGTGTTTCACAAAAGCTTGAAACTATACACTGTTTTCACTCTTATTTGGCTGCATGACAACATTTTTTAATGTGTGAAGTATTTTCACCTCAGTAATTTTTTTGGAAAATAAACTAGAAGCAATATGTAAACATATCTCCTCAGAAATACTTAAAGGCACAGGGATATTATTGAGTGACACAAAAAAAACTTAACCCATTCCCCTTGGGAACCAGAGCCCTGTTTCATAAAACTTTTATCAATAACAAGTTATAATAACTATCATAAACTACTGAAATCATGGAATTTGATTGGCTGAGAGCAAATTTGCCCGAGAAATTTAGCATTTGTTGTAATCAACAAGTTTTATGAAACGAGACCCAGGTGGATACTTATTAGAATGATAATTCTGTAGTCAAATCAGTTAAGATCAAGTTTAATTAAAGAAATATGCAAATTTTGTCTAATGGAATGACCGGCTATCACTCTGAACTTCTCTGTTTTCCTGAACACACCAAACCTTGATCAAGAAAGACTTCTCTGATTTACACCCACCAACTAGCTTTTTTTTTGTCAGTTCAGCCCGTGGCAACACTTCGAATTTGGACGTTGCTAAACTTAGTCCCGGCCAGAGTGGAAAATGTGGAAATCTCCATTCCCACAAAAAAAGAAAAACATGGAAAGCTACTATTTGCAGTGAATACGGGCTTGTGGATGAAGTTGTGCTATCAAGACGAGTGAAAATAGAATTTTCTCGGAAATGGGAAATCCATTTGTCGCCAAATAGTTCTGATATTACCAGAGCAGTATTAAAGTACTTACTTTAAAATGTCTGAACTCTTGAATTCATCTGGAGTGTCAAGGATTATGTGAAAAACATAGCCTGTGAGTGGATGTCATGACTTAGCATATATTTCCCTTGCAAATATCAGAATAATTGTACTAACATTACATTGCTCTGCTTTAGTTCGAGGACATTAAAATGTCATCTTCGGGGATATGAGGGGGAGGATTTGATAGTGACAGTTGTAGAGTACTTCATACTATGTTTCTAAGCACTTTACATTTGTAACTATTTTCACATAATTTTTTTTTTCTTCATTACTGTATCTTCTTTTTGATATGTTTCTTCATCAGGGGCTTTCATTGACTATTTTGAACTCTTCTCTTTTAGTTTTTCTCCTTGCCTCTCCATCTCCATTATTTATTGAAATAATTTTCAATAGTGGAGAACATCTGAAAGTAATTGAATTAATCATTCTTATCATAACCCTAGGTTGTACCCTACAAGCTTTAGCAAAACATGCCTTTTATTTATTTGTCAGATTCCTAATTTCAACTCTGGACCCAGCGCCATAGCTAGCCTTGACCCTAATCCTAACCCTAAACCTAAGACCCAATGGCAACCCTTAACCCTAAGCTTCATCCTAAAATCTGCCGGCAATTCTAAGCCTATCCCTATCCCTAAATGTTAACAGAATAATGCCACAAAAAATGTTTTATCACCTCCACCTCTCCTTTGCTAATTCCACATCTAATTTAGATGTCTCTTTTGGGATTCAACCTTGCACTGCAGTTTTGGAAACCATCGTCATAAGGCCTTCAATGTTAATAACCACAACACCATCATCATTACCACTACCAGCATCACTACCACCAACATTGTTATTCCCTTGCTACCACTACTATCATAACCATTATAATTATCACCACCACCACCACCACCACCACCACCACCACCACCAATTCCATTACTGCCACCGCTGCCGTCACAACCATGACTATTAGCAATGCACCCCCTTATATCACACCCACCATCGTCATCACCACCAGAAAGCACCACCACAGCCACCTCCACTCTTCACCACCACCATCACCATCACAACCACCAACACCTCCACCACCACCACCACCACCACCACCACCACCATCACCACCACCACCACCACCACCACCACCATCATCACCACCATCATCACCACCACCACCACCATCATCATCATCATCATCACCATCATCATCATCATCATCATCATCACCACCACCATCATCACCACCACCACCTTCACCACCACCACCACCACCACCGCCCTTCCCAGCTATGCCCCTTGAGTCCTTTGCAATCAACATCACCCTTTCTCTCTTCTAAGAATCACAATCAAAATATTCTACTAACCCCAATCAAATCTCCATCAATATCCATGCTCGTGCATCTTGCATTATGACATCATCACAATCTAACTCCTCTCCACTTCATCACATTAGTACAGCTGACATCATTATCACATCATTAATTCCCCATCTTCATCCATACCTCCCCATCCTCCGCATCTCTCCCATCATCTTCTAAAGCCAGTCGTCACGACTACCTCCTTAGTCAAATCCACACCGGGGAGTCAATACAAACATTGTTTTCCTCATGCCTCCATCCCTCCTCCCGGATGTCTCCAATCAATTTCCCACCACCTAGGAAGAAATGATCGCCGTGACAACCAATTAACCTCCAGATTGCTCTTGTGTTTCTTCATTTTGAATAAAAAGAACTCCCAAAGTCCCCTCGGTAATCACCTGATGGTGAGAAATCCTTCAAACTTATTTGAGAAAACATGCGGACTATATAAACATGGCTCTTTTTCTTGGTAGGAAGATCACAGCAGCTCTTCTTGTTGTCTCACTTTTCTTCACCCTATTTGGTTGTTGATCATAATTTGTTTTTGACATTCCCTAATGCATTTCTCTTCCTGGATGACTTTATTCTATCTCTCCCCCTCTCTCACTCTCTCTCTCTCTCTCTCTCTCTCTCTCTCTCCTCCCTCCCTCCCTCTCTCTCTCCCCCTCTCTCTCTCTCCCCCTCTCTCTCCCCCTCTCTCTCTCTCCCCCTCTCTCTCTCTCCCTCTCTCCCTCTTTATCTACCTAACTCTTTATCTACCTACCTACATCTACTTCTACCCTCTCTCTCTCTTTACCCTTGCCCCTATCTCTTCATATCACTCTCTTTCCATCTTACATTTGATCCCCATCTTCCTTAGTCAGTCCTTTTCCCTCTTTTATTTCTATCATTGTTTCTCCTTCCATCTCTCTATTTGTCTTTGCTCAAAGCCTCTCTTTCTCATCATTCTCAATAGAAACGGATTAATCAAACATTAGAATCCATCAAACCAGAGCGATTTTTCTGATTTCATCTACCAGATTTTCAGATTATCAATCGTACACTACAAATCTAATCAAAGAAAGTGATATACTGTCAAAGCTACTCAAACAAGATCATACAATGTCTACAAAACACCCAATGCCATATATACCCTTACCCATACCGTAATTGCACTTGGCCCCTTTCTTTAATACTAGATTCACTTACGTGTATGGAGAGCAAACTTTAATGTTAGGAGGGGGGGGGGGGGAGATGCGCTCCATGTTTACCCCGCCCTAATTCCAGGTCCTAAATTTGGACCTGCTCCCTCCATTCTTCCGCTCTCGCTCTCGAAAAAACCTGACACGATCCGTCAGATGCTAGCTGTGAAAAGGGAAGTCCGACAGCTGACGTCGATATGCAGGTCAAGGCAAGCTTCCATGATCTTGATGAAAGTTACCACGAGAACTGATAGAACGTACCAAAAAGTGCTATTTTTGTGTCATGTACGTACCGGCAAAGTTTGCAAAGGGTGTGACATAAGTACAATGTCTCCAGCTTTATATGGACACCTCTTTTTCTTTCCTTGTTAAAATAAAAAGGAAAAATGTTTGTTAAAGATACAATTAAACATTTCAAATAGAAATTGATGAATTTGAAGTCCTAACCACTGTCCCTTCCCCAGTGCAAGTTATGAACAGTATGATAAAGTCTAGTGATCCTAATGCAGTAACTTCTCTATTTTTTTTCTTCTGCTTACACAGAACTCCTTAAAAATATCTGGATTTTCAAGTTTTAAAGTGCAATTTAGTTACGAAAAGAATGTACATGAAGCCAGGAGAGCGATAAGAGTGATTTGAGGTATTTTATAATTTGTGAGATATGATCATCAAATTTCAAATAATATCACTTGTAGAAATATTCAAACTTAAACCAAATGTAGATTAGTGTCTCGCCAAAGGAAATTAGTGCCGTGGTAGGACTCAAACCGTGAATCAAGTGATCCACATGAGTACAGTATAAAAAAATAAAGATAAAAAATAAAAAAATAAAAAAATAAAAAATTTGAGGAATTGTTTAATAGAAGAGTACCATGCAAAACCAGATACTTATTTTTTATGTTTTTTCCCCTTATTTTACAGGTTTACAAACAGAAGCTTTATGGGCCTAAGATAGTCTGGTTCCTTATCGGGTGGTACCCTGATAACTGGTATGATGCGGATGACAAGCATATCAACTGCACAGCAGAGCAGCTCAAGGAGGCGCTCCAGTATCACTTCACTACGGAAGGGATGATGTTAAAACCAGATGACACCCCCTCCATCTCGGGCATGGTGAGTAGGAGCACCCTTGGACTTTTTTTATTTATCAAGTTCTGGAGGGGGGGGGGGGTGTTTCACAAAGATCTGTAGTCAAATCTAACTCTAAGTTGGACTTAAACATTATGGAGAGCCATTTGTAGCCTTAAAATAACATATATTCAAAAGCAAAAATTCAAGTATTTTAGACTTTCCATAAATTTCACATCAAGAACATGAAATATCCTTGAAAATAGAAGATATGAATGGTTTGAATCAACATTTTATGCCTTTTAAAATAACTTTTTCCAAATTTTTGTAGCACTTCAATATTACACCATATCACAGACACTGATAACACATAGGGCCATTCATCTCAAATTTAACATTGTTAAACAATGCCTTTACGTTTATGGACTCTCCTGTGAACTCAGGTAATGTTGGGTTGACAAAATGTGAGATTCACTTGTGGATAGTGAGATGGGTGGATAAATGATTGAATGGATGCTGAAGAAGGTGAATGATGGATTAATGGAAAGATATGGGTGTATTGTGGATGGGTGAAAGGAAAATTAGTAGGTGAATTGAAAAGGGGATGGATGAAATAATTGAAAAATAATAATATGAGTGGATAGATTATCGATAGTTGAAAGGCAGATGAGACCAACGGATAGATAGTTTTGTGGATGGATAATTGAAAATTAATACTAGTAGATGGGGCATTAGATAGAGAAATGAAAGAAAGAAATGCTAACATATAGCAAGGATGAATTATAGGTTTTCAGATAGATGGATGTATAAGTAGCTTGGAGGAAAAAAAGAGGATTGGCAGTTGAATGTAGATGTTAAGATAAATTTAGTGAAGAAAAATAGTGACGTGCATGCTTGTGAATACAAGATACAAGGGAAGAAAATGAAAAGGCGCCATGTAGGAGTCATCTTGACTGAGCATACCTTCCTTCATCAATCTCCAGTAATTTTTTGATGTGGAAATGAGCACGAATAATTCTCCCTTCATGTTTGATGAACAGGAGAAGATTATGCTATTGAACTAGGCATGAAAATAACCTTGGAATATTACAAAAGAAATAAAAGTAATCAAGATATGAGCAAATCAATATATTTACCATAGCCATCTTTATGTGGAAAATGTTGACATTCATGTACATGTGCCATTCATCTGCTTATGCAACTATTTGAAAGAGAAGGATAACAATTAGAGTGAGAGAGAGAGAGAGAGAGATGGGGGAGTGGGAGAAGGGTGACTTATACCGAGACGAAGTCAAAGGGGAAATGAGTAAGAGACAGTGAGGTTCGAAACGAGGGAGAGACAAAGAGAAAAATAAGAGAGAGAGAGAGACAGACAGACAGACATACAGATGGGGAATGGTGGGAGGGTGAATAATACCGAGACGAAGTCAAAATGGACACGAAACGAGTAAGAAACAGTGAGGTTCGAGACGGAGGGGAAACAAAGAGAGAAATGAGAGAGAGAGAGAGAGAGAGACGGAGAGAACGAGAAATCAGAAAAGATACGCATGAAAGCAAATGATGAAATACAAGAAATATAAATTTCCTTTTTCTTTCAATTGTATCAAGTTTTGCAATTCCATTAAGGGCGCTAATGCGTCCAACCTTGCTCCGTCACGTCGATAATCAAATAAACGCTACTTCTCCTTGTCGTCACGTATGTTTCAACCGCAGCGGCCACGTGGATGACACAATGTTTAGGTCTCCGACGCAAATGTGTTGGCACGCAAGCTTCTCAAGATCTGTCTATGAATCGCTTTGCAGAGTGCATTAGCACGGCAGAAACAATCTCTCATTACATCATTGGTTTGGAATCTCCATCGCGCTTCTCCCTCTTAACCGCTCAGCTACTGATTTGTCTAATTCCTATAGGCTTAATACAAGGACCATGTGTTTCTCGTAGGCAAGGGATTAATTAAACAGGAACACAAGGGGATAAACCTAATCAAATTCAGGACAGTGAATTCATGTGTAGTGCATTTACAGGACTCATTCACGTAAATGTAAATATTTGATATTTGTAAAAATAATTTTGGATGAGTCATATTTTGTCTTACTTGCCGTCCGTGACTTTGACTTTTTTAAAAAAAGTTATGTATTCATCATAATCAAAATGACAACTTTGTTAGAAGTAATGGATTTGTTCTCCTACATGTCATGGTTAGGGTTTTTGACGGATGCACAGTCTTTAATGAAACATTCATCATGGAGGCACATGCTACCAAACGGGGTAAATTGTGTTTTAAAATTTATGAGGTTGGTCACAAAATTTCAACAAAATGATTGAAGAACACTTGGCTTTGATTAACATTTTCTTTTCCCAAAGGAGTTAGTAAAAATGAAAGGGAAACGCAGATGGAAGGAATAAGAGTTAGTTAAGAGTCTGGGAAAAGATCCTCTTACCACAAGTACAAGGTTGTAAGAGGTTTATAAAAAGAAGTACTTTTGAAACTGTTTTAAAAGAAAATGATATCATTAGAATTGAAATGAAGAAGGGGTTAAACCCTTTTAGATATATAATATGAGTATTGATATTCATGGGCGATTTGTTTATGGAAGATGGCAATTTATACTGATTTTCTCTGACAAGTCTCTAACAAAAACAAAGAGTGTGGGGGTTATTATATTACAGCTCAGTCACAGGATCGGTATTCAAAGGATCTCATGCCCTCATTTACAGTTATCTATGTCAGCAGCCATCATCTTTAGTATTCATCTTTCCCTCATCTTTGTCTTATCCATCTCACTCATTCTCATTCTGTCTCCGAGATGCATTAATGTGACACAGAAATGCCATCAATCATTATATTCCAAGAAAGAGAACAGGAGATGGATAGAATGATGATGATGCGGTCTTTGATCCCGCATGCATTCTCTGGGTGCATGGCGTAATGTTGCATCATAGACATGATGACCTAGATGAGTCTATTCATGAGATTCAATGACATGTTTACGCCATTATCTTGCTCAGATTGACTCTAACTGCATTTACACTCCAAGCAATAGTCATGGATTTTTCTCACATTCAGGGGGGCGTTTCACAAAACTTGTCATCAGTGACAAATGATAGTTTTTGTTATAAGCCACTGAAATCCTTGCTTCTGATTGGTTATCAGCAGACTTGTCACTGATTTTTTGTCATTTGTAATTGGAAAAAGGCTTTGTGAAACGGGTCCCTGGTGTTTCATATGTAGTTGCTAAACTATCTGCAAACAAGACAAAAAACCAAAATGGAGAGATCCACCTCTGGAGTGCGTTTTTTTTTAAATTCTTGCACTAATTCTTCCAGCGTAAATCCATATCCCCACAATCGCCTTCTTTTATCTCTGTTTCTATCCTTCCTTCTGTCTGTCTGTCCGTCTGTCTTTCTCTCTCTCTCTCTCTCTCTGTCACCATCTGTGTATCTCACTCGTTGTGTCTCTTTTTGTCTCAGTCCCTCTGCTCTTTATATCTTACTTTTTAAAAACTTTCTCAGCCCCCTTCTCCCTCTCTCTGTATTTATATCTCTTTCCCTTTGTGAATCTCTGTGCATCTCTCTCTTCATCCATATATCTTTAAATCCATCTTCTCATTTTTGCTTGAGGCAGAAGTAATGCTTGTCTGTTCACTGAACTGCAACAATCGTTTTCCAGTGTAATTTAGCCGGGTGCTAGAATTTGGAAAGTCAGTAGGGCAGAAAGCTTTAGGGCGTCTATATGTGGCCGTCATCTAGGGCAAAATGGCAAAAATTGTGTCAATGAGGAACAACAAATTAAAGCAATCAGGTTTGGGAGGACAGCGGAGCATGCTGTGTAAATCTGTGAATTATATTCAAACCATTTGACATTTCTTACCCCAGACCTTCTTGCATGCTGTGTGCAGTCTTAATAGCATTTGGCTTTACTTTAGGTTTCTCGGATTTGAAATTGTTAGCTCTTCTGGCAGGAACCAAAAGGACGTTGAATATATATATGTAAGTGTATATTAGGTAATGGCCTTTTGGCTCGCTTCATTTTTCAGGTCCAGAATGATGATTTCATTTTGTGATTATTTATTAATTCAATGTATTTTCGAGTTGATCCAAAAGCCTGTTTAGTTATTCAGTTAAAAAATAAAAAAAAGTCAGAGACGAGTGTGAAAGGGTAGAAAATAGGCATTTATCAGTTATAAAAATTAGTAAACATATTCAGAGGTAGAGGAAAAGCAACGTAGGTATATATGTAAATACAGAATAATATGAAAAGAGAAGAAGAGGTGTACCAAAATAGTAGGGTTAAAGATATAAAAATTCTATACAAACAGAAACTTTGGCGCGATAAAACTTGTGCGGCTCTTGGGGCTCTTGGGGAAAAAACTTTTGCAAATTGCACAAATTTTATGATCTGATTCAGTTACTTCTTGAATGTGCACCACTCATAAATTCATTAACAAAATTCTGAATATAGTTATGAAATTCCAATGTTATGATTTGATATAGGTATGATGCAGTCTACCTGATATTAAAGGTTAATTGCCTTTGATCAGAGTTTCATTTAAATGGCGTTTGCTCCGGAACAGAAAATAAATGACATTAATTTCTGGATTGTAGTATAAAATAGGCCATGGCCATGCTTTAATGAGATTAAGGTATGTTAGTGTAAAGGCTTGTGATGGTCTGATGTGATAATACAAAGATAGAATGGAAGAGGGAGAGGGAGGGATAGAGAGAGAGAGAGAGAGAGAGAGAGAGAGAGAGAGAGAGATAGAGAGGAGAGAGAGAGAGAGAGAAAGATAGAGGGAGGGGGAGGGGGGGGGTTACAGGGTAGGAAAGACAAAATTCATAAACCTGAGTGAAAATTTGTAAAAAATATAGAAACAGAGAGAGAGAGAGAGAGAGAGAGAGAGAGGGAGAGAGGGGAGGGGGAGAGGGAGGGGAGAATAAGAGAACACTGAGGTATCTCCTGAGAGAGACATTACAGAAAGAGAGAGAGAGAGAGATACTGGGGGGGGGAGTTGGAGGATTAAAGATTAGGAAAAGAAACATACACTTTCTCCTCCTTCTCCCCTCTCTCTCTCATCCCTGCTCTTCCTTCTCTGTCCCTTTCCCTTCCCTCTCCCCTCGCACTTCCCTCTCCCCTCGCACTTCCCACTCCCCTCGCACTTCCCCCTCCCCTCGCACTTCCCCCTCTCCCTTCCCCCTCTCCCCTCTCATTGTCTCACTCCCTTCTTGTCCCTTGTACCTCCCACTCCTTTTCTTTCTTCCTTTCTCTATTTTCCTCTTTCTCCCCTCTTTCTCCCCTCTTTCTCCCCTCTTCCTTTCCTCTTCCTTTCCTCTTCCTTTCCTCTTCCTTTCCTCTTCCTTTCCTCTTCCTTTCCTCTTTCTCTCTCTTTCCCTTTCACCCCCTCCTATTTCCCCCCTGACAGTCCGAACCACCTCTCGGTTCATACTTACCAATCCATGGGTCATACATCTTCTTTTACTTCACGACCTTGACAGACACACACCTACTAGGGGTGGGTAAAGTGCCGAGATTTGATTAAACATTACAGCTAGAGGTCTCCACGGAAGTGCAGGCTCCCTCGCTTGGGCGGGAGAAAGTGTGAAGATTCTCTTGCCCCCGCGACAGCTGTGATGATGCAGCGTTATTTGATATGGATAGCCTGGGATGGAGATAAGAAAATAAAGCTGATGACAGAAAGACAAGAGGTATAGGGAGGGTAAAGTGATGCCTATGAATGTTGTGGAGATGACAGAGAGAGGGGGAGAGAGAGAGAAAGAGTGAGGTGGAGAGAGAGTGAGGGAGAGAGAGAGGGAGAGGGAGAGGGAGACGGACAGACAGACAGAGAAAGGTATTCAGATTGGGCGTTAACATATTATGAAACTTCTTTATCACAGACATTTGTAAAATGTATAAGTTCATATCTGTACGAGATAGCAGATTCAACAATTGACTTTATCGTTAGCTTTAAGATCGTGATCATTAAATCAAACATTTCCATTAGCATAATTATAACAATTGAACAATATATGTACCACTACCAAAACCACCACTGCCACAATCATCACTACCATTGCTACCACAATTATCAACACAGGCATAACTACCATATGATCATCACCATCATCACTACCACCATATTCAACCACTGCCACCACTACTATTTTCACCTCAACTATCACCACCACCGTCTCCACCACCACCACCACTGTCATAATCACCATCACCACCACCATCATCATCACCACCATCATCACCACCACCATCATCATCAACACCATCATCATACTCACCATCATCATCACCACCACCATCATCACCAACACCATCATCATCACCACCATCATCACCACCACCATCATCACCACCACCATCATCATCACCACCATCATCACCACCACCATCATCACCACCACCATCATCATCACCACCATCATCACCACCACCATCATCACCAACACCATCATCATACTCACCATCATCACCACCACCATCATCACCAACACCATCATCATCACCACCATCATCACCACCACCATCATCACCACCACCATCATCATCACCACCATCATCACCACCACCATCATCACCACCACCATCATCACCACCATCATCACCACCACCATCATCATCACCACCATCATCACCACCACCACCATCATCACCACCATCATCACCACCACCATCATCATACTCACCATCATCACCACCATCATCATCACCACCATCATCATCACCACCATCATCACCACCACCATCATCACCACCACCATCATCACCACCATCATCACCACCACCACCATCACCACCACCATCATCATCACCACCATCATCACCACCACCATCATCACCACCACCATCATCATACTCACCATCATCACCACCACCATCATCACCACCATCATCACCACCATCCTTCTTATAATCAGCACCTCTTTTTATCAATCATCAAAACTGAGCTCAAATCACCGAGAGCTGAGTTGAGATTGAAAAGAGCAAGCGAAAATAGTTCAGCTCGGGAGCAAGGAACTTGAGAAGAAATCTTTATCCATCTCATCAAGCTAACAACTGGGCCCCATTTCACAAAGCCTTTTCTCAATGACAAATGACAAAAATCAGTGACAACTCTGCTGATAACCAATCAGAAGCAAGGATTTCAGTAGCTTATAACAAAAACTGTCATTTATCACTGATGGCAAGTTTTGTTAAACCGGTCCCCGGATCATCGGTCATCACCTGCCTCTCTTCCGGCGAGGTCTCTAAGGTTTATAGGGATGGGGGGTGGAAGTTTAATTATCAGGACCTTGTGTGGATATTTCCGCTAGGGGGATGGGTCAAAAACAAATCTTTGTCCAGGTCTTTTATGATGAATAGGCCAGGAGATGTTATGATGGGGGTTTAAGGGTTCAGTAAGAATGCACTCGGTCAAGTGATGATGGTAGCATGATGATGCTGGTTGTGGTGGTGATGTGAAGATGTGGGTGATGTGGGTCTAAGGGATAATGATGGTATAGAAAAAGAATTTGACTACCTTTAAAACTACACTTACTTAAAGGGATCGTTTAACAATGTTAAATCTGAGATGCACGGCCCTATGTGTTATCACTGTCTGTAATATTGAAGCCCGAAACAATTGCACTTCAAAATGATCATGAAGTGCCTCAAAAAAGTGAAAATCTTTGAGTGACTGGTTTTACCATACTCGTTTTCCCCCACTAGACTGTTGTATTATAAAAAACAAAAAATGAAATTCTGTTTTTCAATCACAAATATCTCGATAATCAGACAGGCAAATGGCTTGTAAAAGTCATGGAGTTCCTGACTGACCTAGAGGTTTAAAATTATCATTGCAGCATGAGCTAAATCCAGGACTTTGTTTCAGAACCTGAGACAAAGTTACCGGATCCCTTTAAAATTATACTTACTTAATGTTTACTGGTACAGTAGTGCTGCAACCTGCTTTCTACAGCAATGCTACTGTCACATTAAAAAAGAGACATTAAACATTTGATAGCTCAACTGCTATGTGATAACGAGACTCCAGGGCCGTGAATCGTTATATGATCGTAAATCATGATGAAGCAATATAATATTCATGATGCCCCACCATAAAGTGAAAGGCATGTGTGTCTTTCTTTATACGATGTATAGTGTCATATGTCATATAGTGAAAGACATGTTTGAACATTATTTCAAATAAAACTCAATATATCGTCTGAATGTCTATAATCGTATGAAAACAATATATAACTGGGCAGCCCTTTCTAGATGATTGGCCAACTTACTTGTTAACCAACCTCTTCAAAACTTGTTTCTTTATACAATGTTGTTATCCAATGTGATGATTCTTTATACATTTTTTAAAATTAAATTTCTTCTAATTTGAACAGGCTATTAGTATTGTGTTGTTTTTTATACTACACTATTAAATTGTAGCCAGGGGTGTTATGCATGCATAGAGATGACAATGCTGTTACGCATTAATGATACATTGGATATGGTTGAATTAAAATAGGCATTGAAATGAATGAAATCAGTACACTGTTATTTATAATCATAATTAATTATATATTATATAGTGTACATTATGCTTTTTTTCTTCAAATACAACATTATTCCTAGTAAGGGACTTTAATAGCCGAAGGTAGGGTTGTGTAATATTCATCCTGAATGTGAAAATACATAACTGTTGAATATCATTACTTCTTGCGTATACACCTAATAGGGGTAGGACTATATCATTTGGACAAAGTTGTTAGAAATATCAGTATTACCCTTTTTAGGCTAAATGTTACTCATTGAGATTAATATACATAAAATTATGTATCTTGCCCCAAATTATGCCTTTTTGTAGTCCAAATGCATTTTTACGTGCAATTTCATTTAGTCAAGGGACCAGCCGTTAGCCATTTTACCTCCTCATGATTACCCATGCATGAATACACTTTTTAACATGAATATTAATGAATCAAAAATAATATCGCTAGTGATATTCGTTTGTCTCGCAATGTGGTCAATAAGGAATCTAAAAGTTCACGACGTTTCGTGTGCATCTGCAACACTTCATCTGGTGATAATAACTACTGTAAGCAAGGGTCTTTTATACTCTACGGGAGGACCGGCGGAGCGGTCCATAATTTGATCGATAATTGAAACAATAACGCACAATGCTAATTGGTCGACGCACACGGTGATCGACCAATCACCAGCCCGCTGGTTCGGCTAATGCACCAGGCCTATTGGCCGACGCATACGGTACTCAACCAATCAACGGGCCGCTGGCTCGGACCGTCTGCTGAATGGAATCGACAATGGGATCGATATCCCCGAATTTTGGATGCGGACGATACGCCGCCATGACACTCTGCCGTCCTGCCAGCCAACACCGGTCGATTCCATTCAGCAGACGGTCCGAGCCAGCAGCCCGTTGATTGGTTGAGTACCGTATGTGTCGGCCAATAGGCCTGGTGCATTAGCCGAACCAGCGGCCGAATCCAGCAGCCTGGTGATTGGTCGATCACCGTGTGCGTCGACCAATAAGCATTGTGCGTTATTGTTTCAATTATCGATCGAATTATGGACCGCTCCGCCGGTCCTCCCGTAGAGTATAAAAGACCCTTGCTTACAGTAGTTATTATCACCAGATGAAGTGTTGCAGATGCTCACGAAACGTCGTGAACTTTTAGATTCCTTATTGACCACATTGCGAGACAAACGAATATCACTAGCGATATTATTTTCGATACTATATCTGCAATGAGTAATATATTTAGCATTAATATTAACGAAGATTGATTAATGGTATTTATATAGATATTAATCAATGAATATGAATATTAATGGCATCGAATAATGAATAATATCATGAATTCAATGAATAAATATGCAATGTTTCTTTTGTTCTTGTACAGACTTCCAAAGAGTTTTTAGTGCGATTGAACAAAAAATTGACCACATCACCTCAGCAGACTGCTGGGTACCCAGAAGCTTCCCTAGCCTATGACGCCATCTGGGCCTTAGCTCTCGCTCTCAATAAGTAAGTACATCATAAGCATTTTGCACTTATTCACCCCCTTCTTGGTCACCCCAAGATAACATTTATCAAAATGTCATCATTTTCTTTTTTCTTTCTTTCTTTCTTTCTTTCTTTCTTTTATTACCTCTCTCTCTCTCTCTCTCTCTCTCTCTCCCTTTCTGCTGTCTTTCTTTCTTTCTTTCTTGCTCTCTCTCTCTTTCTGCTTTCTTTCTTTTTCTCTTTCTTTCTGCTCGCTCTCTCACTCTCACTCTCTCTCTCTCTTTCTTTCTATTTTTTACATCACTGCAGTTTCTTTTTCAATCAGTCAAAATGTTTTCAATCATTCTTGATTCCAACTCCCCACCAAGATAACCTCTCTCTCTCTCTCTCTCTCTCTCTCTCCCTCCTTCTCTCTCTCTCTCTCTCTCTCTCTCTCTCTTTTTCTTCTTTTTTTCTTCTTTCTTTCTATTTTTACATCACTGCAGTTTCTCTTTCATTCAGTCAAAATGTTTTCAATCATTCTTGATTCCAACTCCCCACCAAGATAACCTGAGGTGCTCTCCAGATCATTGAGCTTTATTTGTAACTCTCAGAGGGACATTCATGTTTGCAGGCCCACATAATGATTTCATATTAACATAGATAACATTTATCAAAATGTCATCATTTTCTTCTCTTTCTGTTTTCTTTCTTTCTTGCTTTCTCTCTCTCTTTCTTTTTTTCTCTCTCTCTCACTCTCTCCCTCCCTCCCTCCCTCCTAGCTCCCCCTCCCTATCTCTCTCTATCTCTCTCTCTCTCTCTCTCTCTCTTCTTTTTTTCAATTTTCACATCACTGCAGTTTGTCTTTCATTCAGTCAAAATATTTTCAATCATTCTTGATTCCAACTGCCCACCAAGAAAACCTAAGGTGCACTTCAGATCATTGAGCTTTATTTGAAACTCTCAGAGGGCATTTGTGTTTGCAGGCCACCATAATGATTGCATAATTAACATACTACATCACATCTTCAGACAAAGCCTCTACTTTCATGAGGCCGCTAAATGCTAATATCAACCAGAAGCAAGGCATTCTGTTAAAGGGTGGATAGGCAGCCAGTTTTCCTGTATACTTCACCGCTCCTAATCGTAGCAATCTGAACCAGAATTCAATTGAACATTTTTGAGAGAGAGCCATTAGATATTTTTGATGTGTATCATCCATTTAACAAAAATACCCAAAAAATGGACATTGAGGGGGAAAATATGACAAATAGAGCGAGCATCTCAATTACTTGAACACACAGTTCCACATATGCATATATGTGTCCTGATTTGTATTAAATGTGATTTAGAGCAAGGTTTCAACATTCTTTTTAACTTATTTGATTAATCCTCTTATTTAAAATGAGTGCATTTGATTGCACATTTTGTACAGTGGATATGTCCTGCTGTTTGAGAACTGCAATCAGATAAATCAGGAAAATTTAATTTCTGGTGCTTAAAGCTTCTTTACATGGGGTTTTAATCACTCAGGGAGGTATGAATATTGACATTTCCTCCACTGCAATCTTTTGAAATCTGGTGCTCTACATTTTTCCAGACGGACTTTATCCCGATCGATCGATACTCATATTTTCCATGTGCCTAGTCTCATTTTATCGACCAGAGCAGGTGACTGCACCAGTTACCATTTTTAATGCAAAAGTATTTCCCCTCCGCTTCGATTTATTCTCCTTTCGCAACCAAATGGAATGAATTGTGCCTGATCAACCTGTTCTATAATGCAGAGAAGTGCGTTTACTTCTGTGCTTGCATGGCTGTCTTGAAAGATTAAAGAAATGGGGATGGAGATTGCGAATAGCGATCAAATTGGGGAGGGTATACGTCGAGTACTTTGATAACCTGTTGTAGTTAGTATTGATCTATCAAGAGAGAGAGAAGATCGATAATGTGTTTATATGCAGTGCGAGTCAAGAGCAAAGTGTAGAGGCGAATCTCATTCCCACCTTTTGCATTCATTTAACATCTTGATTGTTTTGTGCGTATGGGCACTTTGGCTGCCATTATAGGCAATTTTAAATTATTATTTTTGTTACTATTATTATTGTTATTGTCATATTATTGTTGTTGTTTTTGTCATTGTCGTTGACATCAGCATCGTTTTCATTATCATCATCATTTTGTTATTATTACCATCCTTATCATTATCATTATTATTTGTATAGTTATTACTACTATTATTCATATCATTATTATCATGATTGTTATTATCATCATTATCATCATCATCATCATCATCATCATTAATGTTATTGTTGTTCTTATCTTCTACAGAACACAGGAGCGACTAGCCAGCAAAAATCTCCGCCTCGAGAATTACACATACGGGAATGCTGACATAGCAGACGAAATCTATATGGCCCTGAACTCGTCTAATTTTGAGGGTATTTCGGTAAGTCACTATGTTGTTAATTCCATGCAGGGGGGAGGGGGGGAGGGAGAATAGAGGTAGGAAGGGTATTAGTATAAATGTCACGTTAAAAAATGCTATGCAACTCGAGAGAGAGAGAACAGACATTGGAATTAATTTCATAGCTCATATCCCTTTCAAAAGAATATGCCCATTTATGTGATATATTTTTCATTCACAAGTGGTATAAACTGTTCGAGAAAATCATATGTGGCAAAGTTCTTAAAACGCTCTTGAATATTAATTCATGATTGACTATTACAATTCTTGAATATGCTCTTGAATCACATCAGATCCCACCACAGAAAATGATCAAATTTTGTGTCCTACCCTTACAATCTTACCCTTACAATCTTACAATATATACTTTTCTTAAGATATCATCTACTCATATAAGTTCTATTGTGTGAGGACAAAATTGTTCTGCAAACATCCTTGGAACATTTTTATGTTCTCTGTTGAATCATGGATTATATCCTACGGTTTGTACTTTTGTACCTACCCTTACAATCTTACAGTATATACCTTTCTTAAGATATCATCTGCTCGTATAAGTTCTATTGTGTGAGGACAAAATTATTCTGCAAACATCCTTGTAACATTTTAAAGTTTGCTGTTAAATAATGGATTAGATCCTAAGGTTTGTATGCCCTTGATAAATTATGTTCTTATTCTTGCAATACCGGCATATCTAACCCGTACCTGGACAATAGGTCTATCACATCGTTATATCATATCAAGCACAAGGCCAATAAAATGTTTGAGAAAAAATTAGGGAGAAATGTCCTTGAAACACTCTTGAATATGCTCTTGAATGGTAAATTGGATTCCAAAATAAATAGAATGGTTCAATTATGTACAGTTCATACCCCTGTGTTTGCACACATCCATAAAATTGATCTATGTTACGTTTTATTAACCAGAAGCCCAATAAACGGCGTGAGAACAAATTAGAAAGCAATGTCCTTGAAAAAAATTTGAACATATTCCTGAATTTATTGATCGGTTTTCACATCACTTAAAATTGTTAAATGTGTGACCTACTCTTGCAATATATTCAAATTAGAAAGTAATGACCTGGGATCAGTCTTGAATATGTTCCTAAATTATTGATCAATTTTCGCATCACATAAACTGTTGAAATTATGACCTACTTTTACAACATATCCAGCTCCAACATGACTTTGCAAAACAAAATCCAGAAAAGTCCTTGAAGAATTCATAAATGAATCATAAGATTGGTTTCCACATGAATTATATCTTAAAAGTACATGTATGCTCATATTGTTGCAAGTTACCCAGTTCAAAGGATCCTAAAGTTTGTTCTTGAATTATAGATTACTTTCTTATCACATTGGAAAGTTTGTTCTTACCATCCTTGCAATAAAATCCAGGTCACTTTATGAAAGTTTAGGTATATTCTTTACAGCCACATATACCGCACAATTTGAAATAAAAAAAATGAGGTATGGAAATGTTTCACATGATATTTTGTGAGAAATGTATCCAGGCAAGCATCTCACAGTTTCAAAATGTTGGTCTTGATATACACTGGTTTGCACAGTACTTTACTGGAACCGGGTGGTCCCTGCGTTAAATCTATGGAAATGAGAAAACCCAGTAGACAATAGGTTAACATTTGGAAGTTTTGTTATAATAATACCTCGCTTGTTTACCGTGTGTAACCTCATTAGTAGTAATACTCTTCCCCCTGAGGGCCGTATAATCATAATCATTAGTACCCTAGCATACATCCTCTTTCGATGGCTCAGCTCACTCTGAAGCCCACCGCACACCGTACAATCCTCCTGCGATCCCATTTTTGAGGAACTGGCAATGATATTAGATACGGATATCTTAACAAACATCATCTTCCAGATATGCGTTCTAAATAATGATGAGAATACTAACAACTGGGGAGGGGGGCATTTCACAAAACTTGCATCAGTGATAAATGACAGTTTTTGTTATAAGCTACTGAAATCCTTGCTTCTGATTGGTTATCAACAGAATTGTCACTGATTTTTGTCATTAGTTATTGAAAAAAGGCTTTGTGAAACGGGTCCCTGAACTTGTAGTGTATTTATCTCTTCCAGTCAGAATAACAGTCGAATGAGCTTCAAATCGGACTTAGTCGCACTACTGGTCTGACGACACTAGGACTCTGAGCCGATTTAGATTTGTATCCCCTAAGAAAGAATAAGATTCCCTGAAATTAAGATTGTATTAATTGTATGACTATTCAGATCCTCGATCAATAAGATTTCACATGTCTGAATGTTCATATAAAATGTTTTTGTAAATTCATCCAGAATCGGATCGTAGTCAGAAAATATGTATTGTGTGGTTGGCTTAAAAAAAAATTCTGTATCTGTTAGCCACAAGTGTACCGTTACATCTGGAGAGAAAAAAATTGTAGCAAAATCTTTGAATTAATCTTGGATGATTTTCTGTTGAGAGACAGAAGGATGTTGCTAATCACGCTACTAGCCTTTATGGCTCTTACTAGACAAAATGGACTTGGAAGTTATAGAGTGGTTTCCCAATCATATAGATTATAGAAAGTATTACAAAATTTAATTCCAATGTCTTTGAAACATTATGTTTTAGGCTGTTCACTTGAATAATTATGTATTAGATCCCACAATATATAGAACTTTCAAATTACCTTGATACTTACTGAACACACTTGTAAATCTATCCATACATCTTTTTGTTTTTTGAAGTGCCATTGGTTATTATAGGATATTATCCAGCAAATTCCTTGAATATCCTTGGAATATGTTTATTAATTGTAGGCTCTGAAAAATAAGAGGAAATAATGAGGGAATGAAAGTCCTTGAAATGTTTCTGAAAGTATGATTTCGAATTACAAATCAGATCCCTCGGATGCATTTAAGATTTTTATAATGATGTTTTTGACTACTGGAATATATTAAACACACATTGATTATGATGTAGACAGTGCGTAGCTCTCGCTGAACCGCAATCATTGAAATATTTGATACTACCCTCGATGATCGATTTACATCGACACCTCTAGAGCAATATGGCCATTTCAGAATATCGAATGTGACGAGAGTCTGTGGAATTGATGGTTGTTTTAGATTATAATGTAGTCAGATGATGTAGATATACATTGCTCTTTCTCTTTCTTTTTCTCTCTCCCCTCTCCTCTCTCTCTCTCTTTCTCTCTCTGTCTCTCTCTCTCTGTCTCTCTCTCTCTGTCTCTGTCTCTCTCCCTCCTATATATCCCCTATATTTTCCTCTCTCATCCTCCTTCTCTCTTTCACTTTTCTTTTCCTCTCTTACACTTCTACACCTCTTCTATATCTCTTCCCACCCTCTACCCTTTCACTGTCTGTCTCTCTTTTTGTCTGTCTGTCTGTCTCTCTCTGTCTCTCTCTCTCTCTCTCTCTCTCTCTCTGAATACATCTATGTGTCTCTTTCTCCCTTTTCATTCCATACAACTCTTTTTTCACACTTTGTTTACTTCTCACAGTCTTGATAATCATATTTTAATGCTCTCTTGACTCAAGAATATTTAAGAAAAGCTGAAATACTAGCCCTTTTTTCTTTGATAAATATACTCCTTTTCTCAGATAAATGCTATTATGATCGTTATGAGACACAAACAGTACTCAGAAGCATTTATCAAGGAGTCCATATTCTGAAAATAGGCCTAATGACTTGTAATTATCATAATAAATTATCATGGATCAATGCAAGTTTTTGCTAACTTCCAAATAGTAATTATTTTCCAGAGTGCAAATTATCTCTGTCAGTTTAGTGGATGACAATGAAAGCGTGAAGGCATTGTTGAGAGAAAACAACTGAGAAAAATATCACGTATGTAAGACAGAGATCTTATAAGTTATCTGCTGTGATAACTACATTTCCCATTCCTTGATATTTAGGAACATGCATGTGTACAAGTAGCTTGAAGCATAAAGTATATATTGTAGGTAAATGAAACATACTGTACAATTAGCACAGTCATTGCTCTTGTTTTGATTTGAGGAAATTTTTGAAAATCTTCAAGAGAATGAGGCATTGTATGTTAATGCTTGAAGGTGACTAGTCAGACGGATTACAAAATACATCTTTCAATAATGAAGTTCTTAGGAGAACCAGAACAGCTTATATTACCTTCTAAATTATTTGGGAGCTACAAGGCAACACCCCCGCCCCATACCCTTATATGATATTCTTACCTGGGGCTCCTACCCTAATATGGTTCAGTAGGTCCTAAGGAAGCCCTGTACCAAAAATGGGATTGTACAACAAATCAATGTTATAAAATGATTTAGGGGCTCAAAAAAGACGCCCCCGCCCCCACACCCTTAAATTGACTTTTTTTGCGAGGGCTCCTAGCCTAATATCCCTTAGTAGGTCCTAAGGAAGCTCTGTACCAAAAATGATGATTTTATCCGGCAAGTAACAATAATTTATAAATTTGACGCTAAGCCACCTGACAAAAAAATAAATAAATCATTGTATAGCAAAAAAAGCGTACAGACTAGGAAACAACAACATTTTGATGAGGTCAGTTTACATGACAGCTGGCCAATTATTAATGCGTACTCCCGATAATTAAGCCCCACCCAGTTATATGATTTCCATACGATATAACGTTTTCACTAGAACAGGACCCAGACTCTTTATCAAGTAACGGGTTGCATTTGTACAATGTTTTGTTGAATAAAGTTTCTTTTAAGTAACAGGTTTCGGTATGCAATGTTTGATGATAAGAAGTTTCTTTTAACAATGTTCAGACTAACAAAAATTCAATGACTTATCGTATAGCTGTACAAGATTTAGATAGCTATACAACAAATGCTGATAGTCTGAATGAAGGGGGAGTGTAATGATATGGGGACTTGTCTGGCACCAAATACACCCTGGATTTAAAAATTCTTTTTATAGTTGCTGGAGAAGAGAGAAAAGGGAATTAGCAGTTCACAATTGCCGCAGCCAGGGCCGTGGTTCAGCATGAAAGCATGCACTCAAATCCAAGGACATATAGGGCTGTATTACATGGTCAATATTGAAAGAAACCCATGGTCATACACATGAGTGTAATACTCCAAATTTGAAGAGCGTCGTCGTGTGAGAGACGCGGAACCTTGGAGAGAGAAGGCGGAACGTGGGCGAGGCGAAGGAAGGTGGGAGGCACGGCCAGACAGACAAACATACAAACAGACATGATTGTATGTGTGAGAAAGAATTATGAGAAGATGATGGTGAAGAATAAGGAGAAGAAAGAAAAGAAGAAGTAGAAGAAGAGGGAGGAGAAGCAGAAGAAAGAGAAGGTGGAGAAGGAGAAGGAGAAGGAGACAAAGAGGAAGAAAAGAAGATGGAGTAGGAGGAGGAAAATAGGAGACATGAAAAGAAGGGAGAAATAAAGAGAGAGAGAGACAAAGAAAGGGATACAAGGAAGGGAGACACACATTATTAAAGGCATCGTTTAGCAATGTTAAATCTGAGATGCATGGCCCTATACGTTATCTGTGTCTGTGATAGGGTGTAATATTGAAACCCTAAAACAATTGGTGCTTCAAAATGATCCTGAAGTGCCTCACAAAAAGTAAATTGTTTGCATGACTGGTTTTACCATATTCATTTTCCCCAATAGACTGTAATGTTATAAAAACCGTTAGGAAAACTGTTTTTGAAAATTTGATTTCCAATCATAAATATCTTGATAATCAGACAGGCGATCGGCTTGTAAAAGGCATGGGGTTCCTGACTGACTTAAAGGTTTATAATTATGATTGCAGCATGAGCTAAAGCCAGGATTTTGTTTCAGAATCTGAGACAAAGAAAACTGAGAAACAGAGATAGATAAGGAGTGAGAGAAAAAGAGAGAGACAGACAGACAGCCATAAGAAAGGAGATGTATTTTAACTGGTTGACTACTGGATTCTCCTACTCCTATAGTCTTAATACATGAACAACCCTGTTCACAGATTCAAGGGTTAAGGTGTTTCTCAACATTCAGCTAACGTATATCATTGTATAATTACATCTGTAGTTCACTCCATCTCAGTGACATAAACAATACTTAATGTTCAGTTTATATTCCAGACCATCTATATTGAATTGAATTGAAATTAATTTAATTTGTTTATTAAAAAACAACATGACACGCAGCTCAAGGCTGATATTGTCTGTCTCACAGAGTAATGAGGTAATTACTTTATAATACAAACATCAAAACACAAAAGTAATATAATAGTGTTAACATGATACGTTAATATATATAAGATTTAGAAATATATATCAAAGGTGTGGACAAGTAGTTCATCAGAATACTGTAGGTAATGTCAACAAGTATTGAAGGGTAAGTTCATCAATTGAGCATGTTCAGGAATATTAGGCTAATTACACACAAATATCACTTTAGCATTGATTCTAGGAGTCTAACCACGATCTACTCTTCTCCATCTCTTTTATCTGCTTTTCAGGGGACAGTAGCGTTTACATCTACAGGAGACAGGCTGGCGTGGACGCAGATTGAACAAATGATTGGTAAGTGAATTGATTCAAGCACACCGCCGACAAGTTCTTCAAGCTGATAGATGCTCAGTTAAGGGTAGACTAGAGCTTCTTATAACTCATGTACAATATACGTGTTCTGAATAACATACACAATAAAATAAAACAAAAGTAGTAGTAGTAGTAGAAGTAGTACGTAGTAGTGGTATTAGCAATATCAGTAGTAGCAGCAATAGTTGTATTAGTAGTATTAGTATTAGTGTTAGCAGCAGCAGCAGTAGTAGTAGTAGTAGTAGTAAAGGTAGTAGAATTAGCAATGGCTGTAGTTGCGTTGTAACAGCATCAGTAGTGGAAGTAGTGGAAGTAGTAGAAGAAGTAGAAGAAGTAGTAGTAGTAGTAGGAGTAGTAGTAGTAATAGTAGTAGTAGTACTAGTAGTAGAAATTGTAGAACAGTTTTAGACAGCAACGATGCAGTGGTTATAATAGTAAAAGATATGTGACATAAGAGCTCCAAATCAGAATCCCTGAAATTTTTCCTATGTATAGATGTATGTATAAATAATGAAACCCCAACCTTCATCAAGTAAAAAAAAGGAATTTATAAAAGTGATGACTTTTATACACTTCCCTGATCGATTACGGAGAAATTTCCTACCAGACTGATTGTTCATTTCTCTTTCATTAATATCTTCAAGTCACTTTCATTATTGTTATCAATAACTCGTCTCATTGGGTAAAATAACCTTTTGTTATTAAAGCAAAGATGTGGTGGTTATATTAGTATTGATGTTTGACGTAAGGGCTTGAAGACATATTTCTAAATCAGAATCGTTTAAAATGTTTCATTCAGTTGTATGTTCAAATAATGAAACCCTACCTCCATCATGTTAAAAGGCATTGAAAAAAGTGATGATGTTTATACTCCTCCCTTTTCAATTATGGGGAAATCCCCCTACCAAACTGATTTGTTTATGTATGTTTCATCAATGCCTTCAAGTCACTTTCATTGTTTTTATGAGCCACCCGTCTTGTTGAGTAAAATAACATTTATTCATCAGAGGTGAATTATATTGAGACTGGACATTGATGTGCTATGTCTATGATAACATAGGACTGTTTTAGGCATATTGTCTGTTGACAGATAGAAGGGCCTTACTGTGTATACTTTGCTTGAGCGTTAACGCCCTTCTGGCTCTATGCAGATGATATGCAACCATCCAGGCAACTTTTCTTTTAATTCATCACTTTCTTTCAACTTGCAGTAAAGGTCTGCATTAGATCAAATTAAAAACAACAAAAATGGAAACTCCATTTTTCCTTCAATATTATGAAACGGTCTTTAGAACTGTAGCAAAGAAATGCAACCTTTCCATTTCCAACGTAATATGTATCATAGATTATCTGAAAATACTTTCTTTTTTTAATCTTATGAAAAGAATTCATACTTATTTGAAGTAACAATAAATTGATATATTTGTGCTTTGCTTTGATTATGTCATTGAATATTAGGCTGCCATGATTGTTAAAGTTTGGTTTCAAATTGTGTCAACATTTTCTTGAGAATTTCTGCAACTTTGTCTCCATTTTTGCTTGATTTTTGTGAAAGGAGGTGGGGGGGGGGGGGGGGGGGGCTTTTCTTGCCAATTTGTATAGTCTTGATCTTATCATATAATCACTTTTCATAACAAGGGCTTTTACAGAATGGCTTCTTTCTAATCAGGCTGTGTCCTAAATTTGGCTTCTTTTTTCTTCTTCTTTTTTTGAGCAAAATAATTTGAAAGTGAAGCCTGGGGGAAAGTATTTAATTTGCGATCTAAGTAGCAAGGGAGCTCAGCTTTAAGCCTCATACTGCTTTAAAAAGAAATTAGATAAGCATAGTCTGTTAATATTTCCATATGTTACAACATGCAGATAACTAGGGATGGATAGAGCACTGTGTTGTTTAATTAGAGTAATTAATAATTGACAATTAAAATTAATGACAATGATGATAATAATAACAAAGGTGATAATGATATAATAATAATAATAATAATAATAATAATGATGATGAGAATAACAACATTAATAATGATAATGATTTTCAATGTCTTTTCACATCTTTGATATATTTTAAATGGATGAAGGGAAGCAATGAAGGTAAAATACCTTGCCTAAGGACACAAGTGCCGTATCGGGAATCAAACCCATTTATCTTTGCATCTCCAATAAAGTGTCTGAACCACATGACACCACTACTTTTATTTTCCACCCACTTGCGATTCACTTACACTTACACAGATCTCATTTTGGTGTGGTGTTTCTTTTAGGTTGCTTAATAATACAGCGATATGTCTGATGGTTTCATGAAAATTGGGAAATGAGAGTAAACTTGGTAATCAAATCCTGGGAGGAATCTTTTATGTCATTGACATTGAAAGCAGAGCTTGATCGACCAAGGATAAGTGTGATCCATGTCTTCCATTAATGTATTAACTTGTCTGCAATCGTCTTATTAGTATGCAATCTTGTCGGTTTTTATTTTGAAATGAGGACGATAAAGTCAGCGGTTTGTATAAAACCTGTCAAGATTCAAGAGAAACGATCACTAAAACTGACAGGAGTTTAATGTCATTCTCTGGGCCCCGAGTTATGTCATATAATATATCCAGGAGGAAACTGTATTTATCCCTCTTTTTTCCAAACCGATGAAGCCTCAGATAGGGCTTTGTCCGCTTGCTCGAACCCTTATTTTCCCATTACATGTCATTTCTAGTTTGCCTTGGTATTTTCATAAAATACCTGTAACCTTTTGAAGCAATTATTATCCGACTGGGCTTTTAAAAAGCCGCCTGTTCATACCTATTTTTGTGAAGTTTATATTCATATTTGGTGAAATTCTGAATGAAAGAAGTTGATCTTTTGAAAGCAATGTCCAAATTTTGAGCAGACAGCCGGAATCATTTGTTTTCATTTAAACATAAAAATAAGGTTTGTTCCTTAGAAAAACTTTTGAAAGCCATGTAAGTGATATCCTCACTCACCAATCATTTCAATATATCTTATACTTTGAATTTATCAGGTTAGAAATAGACAATTCTCTGCTAGCAGTTTTTAAATAACCAGACATATACTGATCAAGATAACTGTGGTTTGTTATCAAATATTTCGAAAAAGGGGTATATCTGTCTTGTAGCAAACAAAGAGGGGAATCTTTGTATGCCTCCTGTCAATATTTTTCAGACACGTTTCGAGCTCCTTGCCCTGGCATTAAAGATGTTTCAAAGACAAATCTCTGATGTTACATTTAAACAGAATTATCCAAAACTTTTGTTTGAGAGATGTGCAATGTAAAAGAGATGCTTCTGTTAAACATTTCATTTTAAAGCCCATCTGCACTAGTTTGGCCAGGAGGGATTATACCTCTCTGCATGTTCACTGACAGGTGGTTATCTCGTCAATTCAGCTCTCAATCAACATAAAAAAGGGGGATCATGGGGGACCAATGATCACCGATTAGGCATTTTTTTGCTACATAGAGGGCGCAAGCAGACTTGCCAACCAGTACGATTTAGTCGTATTTAGTACGATTTTTAGAAGCAAATACGACAGTACGATTTTCCTCAATAATTTTTTTAAAATAATTTTTTGTTGTATTTTGTGTGTGTGTGTGTGTGTACCATCTTCAATGGCAAAATGCCCATTCTGTCCTATAAAGCATCTCACATTGGCAATTTGGGGATGTTCATTGGTTCATCGAACACACCAGTCGTGACAAAATCATGCGTATATTCAACCAATGATCCATAAAAAAGTTCTTCCTGTATGTGGAACTGTAAGAGGCATTGATCCGCGTAACAGTCCATGTTTATTTTTAAGAATACAACTTTTGTCAGCAAAATACAACTTTTGGGATTAAAGAATACAGTTTTTGAACTCCAGAGGTTGGCAGGTCTGTGCAAGTAGCTATAAGTAGTGCAGTGGGGCTTTAAAATAATAAATTTGCAATATTACATCATCAATCAGTCGACCCTCTCGAGTGCAATAGTTAGGGCTGTTTTGGTATGCACAATTTGCGCACCAAAGTTTAAAATAATCAAGCGCATAGAGACGCTACGGCGGTTGTATTTGCTATAAAAGCACTGTATTAGTATTATTATTAATTTGTGATAATAAGAAAATAGGATGAGTGATGGTCATCTGGAGAGAGATTATTAGGTCTCAAAGTAGTGGCTATTGGTCAGGTCAGGTCAGCTCGTAATTCACTCGAGAACCATCAGATGATGAAATAGTATTACAAATTTGACCATCGATATTACCATAATTTTAATCTGGTCACTGAGCCAATAAAGGCCAATATTGAAAGTCTGGAATTATCAAAGTGGTAAGATGTAAACTATATTATTGAATAATCATGGATTCAACTATTTTCTTGGAATCATAGCATATTTTGCCAAATTTAATGATATACTACACAGTTTGTATTATGTACAGAAACAAATACTGCATTACTGTAGATCTCAGTTTCTATTTGAGAGAAACTAATACGTTTCTTACTTACTTTTACACATGCATTATACAACCAAAGTATTTATATTATCTAAAACAGAAGAATGTTACATCTGTTATTTTGTTTAAAGAAAAGGATAAGACACCTTGAAGGTGTATGACTGTGCTTCTGTTTATTAAATTCTAGTTGGCAAAACGATTAATGCCTTTGAAAGTTATCATTAGACAGATATTGGAATCCTATTGATACATGCTGGGCTGTCTTATGAAAGTTATTGTAGAGGTGATTTTCAAAATGTCCATGAGCCCAGTGGCTAATGAATTATTGTATTCCCCATAAATAGGTTTTATGCTGGAACCACATGGATCTAGTATGCAATTGGTGAATACTTCATAACCGTAAGAACTTGGAAATGGTATGATTTAGTGATAAAAGCGAAATTTATTATGTAATTTATATTTTCTGTGTATCTTTGTTTCTGCAGATGGGCAGTATAGAAAGATTGGTTACTATGACTACGCTAATGACAACCTGACATGGCTGAATACCAGTGTTTGGCCAGGTAAGAAGATTCTTTCTTTATCCCATTTACCCTTCCTTCTCTCCATCTCCTTCCTCTCAGTCTATCTTACCCTCTTTTTTTTCTCTCTGGCAATTCTAACTGTCATTTCCATTTCTTTCTTTAACTCTGTCTTTGTTTCTTCTTTTTATGGATCATTTCTCTTCTATCTCGCATTCTGTCACTATCATTATCACTCCTTTCCCACATTCAGTCATTTCCCACATTCACTCATTTTCTTTCTCCATCCCTATCTTTCCATCGACTTCTTATGTTCATCAGTATCTCATTCATCCCTAGATAGCTAGCCATTCACCTTTTATATGGGGGTCCCTCTCTCTTTTTAAGCTCATTATTTCTTTCACCCTCTTTCTTTCAATATCTATCTACTTATCAATCTTATATCTGTCTTTTCTGATGGTCTCCCTCTCTCTCTCTTTATAAACTCAATATATTTACACTTTTTCTCCACTTCTTTTCACTTCTTTTGTATCAATCCTTCAGGATTTCTTTCTTCCTCTATATTCCTTTTGGGGGGCCTCCATTTTTTCTTCAAAATGATATCTATCGTATTCTCCGACCCACCATTCTCTCGATCCCACCTCAAACTTTCTCACCCGCCCACACCCATATATGTCTTGGGTCATCGTTCCAGTGAATATCGTGAAACCTATCCTCATGAGCTTGCACTCTAATCACTGTTCCCACTTTGCATCCGCAGTAAGTGGAGCACATGAAATCCGCGGCTCTGAGCGCTGATTAAATTAAGCGCTGGGGCTTGACGTATTTAGATAGAGTATCGGAATGATTTCATGCCTGATTATAGCTGCGATGATGAGTTGGAATCTCTCTGGGTACACTGTGTTCTTTTCTTCATCTTAACCCAATAAACCCCAGATAGAATAGACCAATCAATAGGAGATAGCATAGACAATTCAGTAGAAGAAAGATAGACTATTCAATAAGAGATAGAATGTGCTACGTTGTCTGTGTATGATAAAAATGAGCAAATACACATCCATACAATGACTTTAGTTTATTTCAAAAATGCATTTCAAAGTTTTTAATGTCCTTTGATTACATCTGCTCAATGTTTGTAGGAAAAACAGATATTCGTTTTCTTTGGCAGATCATAGAGCTCATTTCCACAGGATTTTAAAGCCACAATGAAACAAAATGTATAAACCCAAATTGAACTGTTGAGAGTCCTTAAGGTCCATATTTGCAATCATTTTGACACTGATAGGATTAATTGGGTGGCCTTGATGAGGTGCTGCAATGACCACCTGCTATGACGGGCAAGCACCTGCAGTGTGGCTATGCTGCAATAGGGGTAATTGGGATTCCACACCCTCGAAGGCCAATTCAGATATGATTCATTAGACTTCTTTTAGAAGTAGTGTCAACAAATCAAACAAGTTAACCCGATGACTACTAAAAGATCCAATTCCCATAGGCTTAACACGTAGACCGCCTGGTTCCAGTAAGCTATTGGTTTATAGGGGAAGTGTTTTACACATATCTGTATCATGTAAGTTCAAATTGGTGAGGACATGTAGGAGTGGATGTTACCCACAGATAATTTTTAAACTCTTTAGATATTACCTCTAACCAAGCAATTACATATTTTGATATGTGCTCAAACCACTTCTCGAGGGAAAGGAGACGTGTGGTCTCTGTAGACACTTAGATAGGCAAAGCTAAAGTTGCATTGTCCTTTAGTAGTTTCTGGCTACCCAGCAAAGAGTTGATAATAATGAACTTATTTGGGATATCAATCACAACAATGTTCATAAGAGATGGGGGACTGCAAACTTTCGATTGATTAGAGGACTTACGATTGATGTGGATCAATTGCAACTCTTTATAAGAAGGGGTCCAGGAATTCAATCTGCCAAACAACAGCAATTTTATGAATTATGCTGTATTTGAAGTATAACAACCTTGATGTTATTGATGGAACGGAAATGAATTCCTCATTTGAGTTGTCAGTTATGAAGAATCAAATAAAGGTAGCATGAATATTATTTGATTTAAAAGTCAAAAGGATTCCCATGTGAGTTGCACAGTCTTGAATTTCAATTTGGTTTTGTTTCTAGTTTCATTCAGATGTGATCAATTTTGGATTTTAGTGTTACTTTTGATGTAAATGATTTTCCCATGTCGGCTGTTGTATTGAATTTAAAAATATGTGCTCTTGTAATTGCAGAAGCTGTATTTCATGCAAGGATTTATCGTTCACTTAAAAAACACAAATGCAATTAAATAGCGAAACAACACAAATCATGCACTAGATTCAATGGCATAGCTGGGTGGGGTTTGGGGGGGGGGGGGTGACTCCCATCAGAGTTTTTTTCTCCCTTCGATTAGGACAAAAGAATGAGAGAAAAATGTTGAATGATCCCCATCAACCCCTACCTCCACCATCTTTCATCTTAATCAGTCAATCCATCCCTCGCATTTCATGCTTCCCCCACCCCAATTCCCACCCCCACTCCAATCCCAGACCCCCCCCCCCCCCCCCATTCCCCCAGTCACCATGCTACGCCATTTACCAGAATATTCTTCAAAATATTCTACTCTAGCTGAATCAAACAAGTAACCAATTGTAAACTACCTAGCCATAGAAGATTAAAGAGAGTAAAAATCAAACAATTTAATTGGACATTTAATTGGACAATTTCCTGCAACATTACAAAAATGATACTCAGTGGGGGAATGCTTTCGCTTTTGACATTACATTCGAACATGAAAACCCAATGGGAAACATAAACCAGTGACTGTTAGAAATGCAATTACTTCTTCGAGATTCCCAAGTTGCGCACAGATAAAGTTGAGTATTTGCCAAGTGATTCCATTGTGAAATTTTCTGTCTGGAAGCAATCTGGAAAGGTCGATTATGTAATTAAAAAAAAAAAAATGTCTCCTTTGAGGTTTTTGAATAATTAAAATTTTGAAAGAATTTTACTTCAGATCTTGATAATATCTACCCAGTTGTACTGAGCATCAATCAAAAATAAAAGTCGAATAAACAAAATAGAAGTAGTAGATTGACAGCATCATAGCAATCTGGCCACTTAATACAGTGCAGAGAATGGTTTGCAAAGGACTGCTTTTCGCTGTATTCGTTTATCATCTACATCTAGGTTAATGGAGGTTATATTTAACTGAGCTAATAAGAAATTAGTCCATTTAAATAATGTAATAGGAAATCTGATTTAGCCTAGATTGGCTTATCAAAGGGGCATGCACAGCTTCAAGTCGTAGGTTGAGTATACATGTATATTCAGAGCTATGATGTAGATTTTGGTTGGTGTTATCTTCTCATCTTGTTGTTTGAATGATTGGTTTACCTACAAACTCTGAAGCTTACGATATCATTGCTGCTTGCTAGCTTGCTTGTGTATATTCGTTAGGCCTTGAAAACTGGCTTAAGGGCTTGTCTGATCAATATTTCTTCTCTCACTCGCATAATTTTATCTCTTGATCTGCTTCTGTCTCTCTATCTTGCTCCCTCTTGCTCCCTCTAGCTATATTTCTCTCTTTCTGTCTCGCCATACTGTTTCTTTTTATTTGTATTCTCTCAGCCTTTTAAAAATCTATACACTACTCCCTATCTCTCTGTTAATCTCCATCTTTGTGTTCCTCTACCTCTTTCTCTTGCATTATATATCTTTCTCTTTTTCTCATTAAAAGAAATAAAATCTCTTTCTGGTTTATTTCCCCTTCTCTTTCTCTCCATTCTCATTCTCATCGCATTCTTCTTACTTAATTATCTCACCCTTTTCCCTCATTGTCCCTATTTTTGTATATATTTCTGTCTGTTTCTGTTTCTTTATGTGTTTGTCTGTCTGTCTTTCTGTGTCTGTGTTTGTGTCTTTCTCTGTCTCTCTCTTTGTTTCTCCCACTCCCCCTTCTCTCTCTCTCTCTCTCTCTCTCAATGCTCACCACTCTTCCCATTTCCCCTCTTTTCTATATCCATTTTGCTCCTGCCTCTCTCTCAACATCTCTCACTTTCTCCTTTCTCTCAGTTATGCCTGTCCATCCATGGCGTGTCATTCAATCCTGTTAATGTTGTTCATGCAAATGTTGTCACTGTAACCAAACTAGTATATGTCCTTGGTTGTCCCTAATGCCCTCCACATGCGATAAATCCATCTTATATTAGATTAGTGAAGTTCTGCCTCTCTGAGCTGAATATCCAGCAATATCTTATTTCCAAGGACTGCTGTTACATAGATTGAATTCATTTTCGCCTTTCTGTCTTAGAAATATCATTGACACTTTCTGGGAATGCCTCATACTCAATTGTGCAAAAGGGTGCTTCATTTTAATTTTTAGTCATCAGGGTTCTGTTCTCAATATTTGAAGCCGTGGGAGTAAAGGAAGGAATATTTGATTGATTTGTCTTTTGTGATTTGCTCTAATTTTCAAGATCAGCATTGTCATGTCTCTTTTCAAATTCTATAATGTCAGTATATGTTTCATATAAGGTATGTGTAACCTATAAGGTATGTTTTTTAATTAAGGTATATGTTACCTATAAGGTATATGTTTCAGATAAAGTATATGTCCTTGATAATTTATATGTTTCATATAAGGTATATGTCCTTGATGTGGTATATGTTTCATATAAGGTATATGCCCTTGATAGGGTATATGTTTCATATAAGGTAAATGTTTCATATTATAAGTATATGTTTCATATTTATGAGGTATATGTTTCGTATAAGGTATATGTCCTTGTTACAGTTTCTCCTGAATTCCTTGCAGTTGGTTATCAGGGGTAGATGTGGAGTTAGTTTTAAAATAATTGAATTTGTATTTCATCCACACCATACGTCCTTGAATTAAAAGAAAGAGATGCGATGAAATTGGCAACAATAGTCATATTTGACTAATAGCCATTATTATACCAAACGAAGAAGAAGAAGAAAAAGAATATCCATTATCACCGATTATGTCACCAGTTTGGAGCTAGGAGGGGGTTTACTCATTTACATTGACACACATTTAAGGGCATTTTGGCTCAAAGGTATGGTGTCATTTTGTACTACTGTATTAAGGAGATGCCAGGTTTTATTTTTGTTTTGCTTTTTATATTTTGACCTGTATATTAACGTTTTTTGTGTTTGTATGTGAAAAGTATGTGAGGTTACCATGGGCACCCATGACTGGATATTTGACTTGAAAAAAGGAAAGAAGGGGAGATAGGGTGAGAGGGAAAGAGAGAGAGAGAGAGAGAGAGAGAGAGAGGTGTGAGAGGAGAAAGGAGTGGAAAGGGAGGGGAGAGGAAGGAGAAAAGGAGGGAAGAGGGAGTAGGGGAAGGTGGTGGGATTTTGAAGACAGAATAACATAGAAAAGTAGAACCTAAACTACAAATGGTGGGTGAAGAGAGAGAGAGAGAGCGAGAGAAAGAGAGAGCATGGAAAAGAGAAAGATGGACAGACTTGTTAGAAAGGGGATGTCTTGGGAGTGCCTTCATGCGATTTGCAGGGATTTACCAGTGGGATTTAGCACCAGCTCCAGTTTCTTTGAGAGGGAGAAAGAAAGATGATCTGGGAGATTAATGGAGGAGGATCAAAAGGTTTATAGGGTTAAATACAAACAGGATTCTCTTCCCCCTCCCCCCCCCCCCTGAGTCACTGACCATAGGTGTGAAGCTAGTGTGCAGGTACATACCCTTGTTGGTCTTAATGCATAACAGAGGGTCTAAGATAGGAGACTATACAGAGACCACAGTCCATAGGTCCAGCACTTTAGCTACTCCAGAGACTGACAGAGTCAGGCTCGGTTCAAGATTTTATGGAATTTTGTTCAATTCAAATGTCAGATTAAAGTCTGTGTGTGAAGCAGATACTTGTGGTAACAGGGAAGGGGGGGGGTCAAAGTTACCATCACAAAGAAGGTTCCATGGTAATAAACTCTTTGACAGGAATTCATGAAGAAGTTTAGCTTAAAGGGAAATCCAATACTCTGAAGGAAAGCATAATAATTGGAGAAGTAAGTTGATGAAAATTATAATGAAATTGGACAACATTTTAGAGAGTAATACATTTGTGAAAGTTGTAATGACTATAGGTATGGGCTCTTCAAATGTTTCTGTAATGTGGTGGTGGACAACTTTCCCATTTGTACCAACACACAAAATGAGGAAAAGAACAAACAAAATGAGTAAAAGCTCAATTTTTTGAAAATGTAAGACTCTCTCTTTAGAGGACCAATAATATATCTTGAGTAGTGCCACAAGGGAAAAGGCATTTTGGAGAAAAATAGAAATAAATAGTATTTTTGTACAGAACAAAAAGTGGAGTTGTCTGTGACTACATCACATTCTACTGACAAAGTTTCCGATTTATCGTGATAGTGATCTTTTATGTCAAACAATCATAACTCACTTATTTTTGTCCCAATGTACTTCAAATTTTTGCTTTTCTGTTCCTCTTATTTTTCTACTTTCATACAAATTGCCTTATTACAAGGGTTGGATTGCCCTTTAAATTAATGTGTCACCCTAAAACATTTTGTAAGCCAGAGAATTATCTAGCAGTAATATAGCAGAGGTCTTATAACATTTGCTGAGCTTCCCTCTAATGCAGCTACATACATGATGCATTGGGTGATAATAAAGGGGGTTTATTGCCAATTAGGATCGGAAATAAGTCATTACATGAAGCTTTTATGATCCAGTGTGCAATCTCTACTCAATATTTTTGTACCCTTTTGTCCTTGCAAATTGGCAAATGTGTTGCACGGTCATGTAATGATCGGTGTAGAGCTGATGATTGCTGAAGGTTCTCTTTGTTAAGATGAGGTAGATGTGGCAAATTCTGCCCAAAAATTTAAAGCCATACTATACTAGAAGCACTACTGTAAAATCCCCTCTTAGCGCCATCTCATGTCAGCTGAAGCAGTATTGTTCCGTAACTTGCTGCTTCCCTAATAATAATACTAATAATAATAGGCATTTCTATAGCGCCATCTATCTAGATAATTCTATTCCGAGGCACATTTATTATTACCCCGGCTTTAGCCTAGCGGCCGTTTATACAGCGCTCCAGCATTTTATAGAATTAATTCCTGCCAGGTACCCATTTACATCACCTGGGTTGAGTGTGGCAAATGTAGATCAACGTCTTGCCAAAGGACATTAGTGCCGCGGCGGGACTCGAACCGCGGACCTTGCGATCGACAGTCCGGCGACGTATCCACTCGACCACGACACCTCTGTTAGTTAAGTCCTGTGTCGGCGAAGTGGGAATTTTTATTAGGTATTTTTTTACGCACCGTTGTCAAAGTGACCATAAGATGGAGCTGTGCAATAAACAGTATGCTAGGCCAAAAGGTTTGTTAGTTCAGTATTGCTTTAAAACTGGTTTGCTTTGACCAAGAAAAGTACATTCTTTTCAAAAATGTAAAATAGCTTCGTGAATTCCTTGAACCCCAACAGATATGAGAATATCTGTGACATTAGAATGAAATAACTTTAAAAGTGTTCAGCAGTAGTAGAAAAGACTTTTGTGCCAATTGGTATTGGCTCATCTTATTTGTCTTTATAGTTGTCTATCACGCTATGTTCGTGTATGTGACGTATGTTTACTATCATGCACATTTTACAGACCTCGAAAAGTGTGCTAATTATGTTACTAGCACATGGATATCTCAATTTTGCGAGACACAAGCGTCCTTGATATATTTTTAAGTAGAACAACTTAGTGGATAACTGGAGTAAATAATTTCCTACAACAAATGGTTTGGCTCCTAAATGCTTTCTGTGTTCTACATTGAAACACACATGTTACCAAGTTGGATGTGCATGTATAATGAATTTATACCAGAAAGAGTAATTAATCCTTGAATACAGAAGGAGTAACATATTAGATACAGAAGATATCTATTCAGAGCCAAAACGGTTTAACTTTTTTTTTTTAAAGTATATGAGTTAATGCCCTTTCTGCTCCAAACAGATGTACTATTTAACTCTATGTCCACTATGAATTGACATCCTTGACTGCCACATTATCATGGAATGCACATGTATTTTGTATGCAAATAGTATGTGTGAGAAAAGTTGACTATTGCAACCCAATGTTTGTTCCATAAGTTGGTCTAAGCAGATAAAGAGTTAACATAGTATTGGTGTGATATTTCTTCATGTGTCTATTTCTTTGTTATTACTTACATTGTAATATGAAACACAGAGCGCACGTACATGGTTATTCTCACTCTATCTCATATGTTTTCTTTTTATTATTTGTGATATTGTGATCTAGAATACATTTGTATTGTAACAAGATGATATTTACCTTTGCTGTGTATTACATTTTACTTGATCATAATAATGACCCATGTTTTTATGTTGTTGTTTGTTTAATAACAACATCTTTAGCCTCTTATCACAAATGCATAGGTTTATTAATTGTGTATTCATTCATAGTACTTTAGTATTATCCCTCTAGTTTATAAAATCAATATTCTATAATACAAAAACCCACAATGCTTGAAATTGTTTTTAAATTGCAAGAACAATAACAGTCTATTCTTAGTCCTACATACATGTAAATAATCATTGGTCCATATGAAAATGCCTTCCACATTGAAACATCTAACCCACTGCCTGTTGGAACTAATATTAAGACTATGGCAATGAGAGGAGTTAGTGGTGAATATATGTAGAATAACTTTTCTCTATACTTTTATTTTATTTTATTTTCTAACTTATCCAGAAGCTGGGATTCCTAAAGATGGAGTTGATACCAGTGAGGAGCTAGAGAGGATATCAAGACAGCTCTTCATCTTGGTATCAGTCCTTGCTGGTGTCATCATCTGCTTTGCTCTCTGCTGCATCGGCTTTAACTTGTGCTTCCAGCATACAGGGTGAGAGGGGTGTAAGATACCGGTAGAATGGGTGTGAGATACTGGTAGAATGGGTGTAAGATACCGGTAGAATGGGTGTGGTGGGGGTAGATTGACTGTCAAGTGGTAGAAGGTTGGGGGTTTTGATATAGGTATTAGCAATATTAATGAGAAGAAGTGGTAATGGGAATTTAATTTGTGCTTCCAGCATACAGGGTAAGAGGGGTGTGAGCTAGATACCGGTAGAAAGGGTGTGGTGGGGGGTAGATTGACTGCCAGGTGGTAGAAGGTTGGGGGTTTCAATATAGGTATTAGCAAAGTGAAAGTGTATATTAATGAGAAGAAGTGGTAATGGGAATTTAACTTATGCTTCCAGCATATAGGGTGAGAGGGGGGGGGGGGGGGGTGTGAGATACTGGTAGAATGGGTGTGGTGGGTGCATCAACTGGAAGACAATGGGGTTTCAATGTGTGTTAGGAGGTGTCAGAAGTTGATTTTAGGACGATAGTTGTAAAGGGGTAAGGATTTAATGATGATAATGATAAGTAGTGGTAGTGCTAGGAATCTAGCTTTTCCTTCCAGCATATTAGATGAGAGAGGCATGAGATACTGGTGGAGTAACATTTGAGGGGTGCATCAATCATTGACACTTATTGGGTTTCACTTTAGTTAGTAAGAGTTAAATTTGAGGTTATATGGGGTTCATTTAAATGGGAAAGGAGGTATGTATTTTTTTCTAGAGAGGTGATTTGAGACTAGTTAAGGATTAACACAAAATTGAAAAGTCACCAATGTTTATTTACATTTTAGTATTTTGATCAATGAGAGTAGCTTTTGATCTTTAAGAATTGAACAGCCCCCAAATCAAACTAAATATTAATGATTACATCATCACAATTCTTATTCACCCAACCCATCCCCCTATCCCCTCTCAGATACATCCAATGTTCCCAGCCTCATGTGAATAATGTGACAGCCCTGGGGTGCATAGCTGCCCTCATCTGCGTCTTCCTCCTTGGGTTCGATGGTTCTGGGCCGGATGCATCTGAGTCGGAGCTAGACACTCAACAGAAACAGGAAAAATTCTCCAGAATTTGTCATGTAAGTTGTTTCAGAGCATGCTGCACGGTGGTAGGGCTGATGTATTTTCATGATTTTTTTTTTGTTAATATATATTTTATTTTTTGTTAAATCTTTATTTTTTATTTTTTCATGATTTTACACTCTTTTGATAATGCATGTTGATTAACCCTGTATTAAAGCCAACAGGCATGAGATAACTCGGGAGCCATTTGGTTAACTTAATACCTACAGGTCACAACTGGGAAGGTTTGTATTAAAGCATTGAGGAATTAGAAAACTCAGATGTCATTAGGTTAATACAAAATATGTATTGATGTGTGTATTGTCAGAGAGTTATTTATCTACTGTAGATTTTAAAATACTTAGCCTTAGGATTTGAGAATAAAAAGTACTGCATGCGGTTTAAAGTAAAAAGTAGTTGGGCCATCACAACAAAAGGGTAGGTTTATTGTAGCCATGCCTATAATAATGTTGAAACAAACTAACCCATGATTGTTATTTACAGAAATGCAATAAAAAGATTTACCTTGACCCTCTTTATATTTGGCCCCATATAATTCAAGTTATTTCAGGCAAATTAATAATTTTCAACATGGATTGTCTTTTTTAGTGTGGGATAAGGTAGAAGAATGTGGCCAATATATTACCCCTATTTCCTTTAACCAATGTATAATCTTTCGAGACCATCAAAATTTGTGATGACTAAACGTTCTACATCATTCCAAATTTAAAAAACTTTTTACAAACTTTTTTGTGAAATCAATATGATTTTTCAGGAATGCAATAACAATTCCCAATGAAGTGCAGAGCTTGGTTAACTGTTAGAAAAAATGTAGTGTGGGAATAGAACAAATATAAAAACAAACCACCGAATATAAATGAAAAAAATCATAGAAAGTCTGTAGGAGTAAAAAGTCAAGTCAATATGCCCACCAAGGAAAATGAGTTTGGTTGGAGAAACCAAACAAATGAACATAAGAAAACAAGGCAATATGCTCTCTCATGGAAACAATTTGTGAAGCAGAACAAGAAAATTATTCTTCAATCGAGGAACACAGTTGTGCGTGTAGAGATGCTAGCCTAAGGCTCAATTCATCATCGAATCGAGAGCAGAAAGACACACATGCAGTAAAAGAGGAATACCATCTTACGGACCATTTGTTGACCTTTTCACTCGAGTCGTGATGTACTTTTAGTGCAGCTCTCTCCCGTGAACGGCTTTAATGATTGTAATTAGATTGAATTTACCTCAAAGGGCAATTCAAGCACAGATATTCTCTTTTCTTATTTTTCTGTTTGAGCCACCTTACACCTAGACTCTGGCCACAGACTCTTCTGTGGTATGTCTTATTGAAAGACAAAAAAAGTGGGACTTTGGTAAAGTTGGTGGTTAAAGTCCCCAGTTGTTGGGAGAGATGAGAGTTTTTGTAGATTTTATCTTTGGAAATCGCCTGTTCAGTTAGAGGCATTGAAGTGAAATGTTTCACACTACTGAACTCTTTTGATATTTAACACTTTTTCAGTACTTTTTGGCAGAAAACCATGAATTGTGTCAAAGATGTGAAATAACAGGAGAGATGCATAATATTGAATATATTATAATCCCTTTGAATAAGACCTTTGTTGTTGACACATCATTCATATAAATCTATATCAACTTTAGCATACAGTTGTATTATTCGTTTTTTTTATGTTTTAAGTATGTGAAAAATTGATGTCCCAATTTATGTTTCTTGAGAATGTGACATGTAAAAGCTTACATCTAAAAGCAGTCAACAAAGGCCCTAATTCAACCAATCAATTTTTCATTCTTACGTTATGAAAATAAACACAATAATACCATGAAATTTACAAGGAGTATGAATAATTTAGTTGTTAACTGTAGATGATTTAGATTTTTCTTATCCAGTGAACTGGTGTACAAAATTGTTGTCTCCTTATATTCTGAACATTCTGAATATCATTGCATGTATTCTTATTTAACTACCAGAATGAACTATTAGTATTCCTTCAGCATAAAATTCAGCTCAGAACCTCAATTTATATACATACACGTATGTTACACTTTTGGTCTTCTAAAGAATTTTGACAGAGATGGTTAACTTAATTTTCACTTCAATATTTTAGATTCTGTCAAAAAATCAATACCGGGTGAGATTAAAACTTGAATTGTAAAATCCAGCATGACGAATACACTAAAAAAATACCAGGGCTGAAGACTAACTTCTTTAAACTGTTTGTACCCGACATGAAAAACATTTGTAAGGCAAGACTCCATTACAAGCTTGGAGAGTTTAACCGGCGTGTCACAGCTATTCAAAGGATGATACAATTAAAGGATGGACCTTTACGATAGATAGCCCGGGGTAGAATAAGCAATCATATTTTCCACCTCCCCGATTGACGAGATTTAATCTCCTCCAAGCGAAAGCAGGGTTGAAACTCTGAATGGGAATGCAGTTCAAGCTACGCAGAGGTGCATATCGATTGGACCCTACTTCCGCAATTAAAAAGTGGTGATGATATGAAAACCAATTCAAAATTAAATGCTGTAAACAAAAAGCGGAAGCCTATGGCAATGTTCAAAATGATAGTACAAACGTATTCTTAATGAAGTGCTGTAAATAAAGAAGAACAGCCCTTTTCATTTTCATCTTGCCACCTCTAGTTTAAAAAAAATAATCTTTATTAACCCTTTCCATACCTTAGATGGCAAAGGTTGCATTAAGAGTTCAATGTTGAACCCTATATTAGGATAAAATTTGGTTGTGTGGAGTTTCATCTTTCAGAAACATGCAGGCGCACACATTTTTGATTTTTAACAACTTTGTTTATCACAAATATCAACTTGTGAGAAATTTGCTCATCTTGTTAAAAACATTAGTCTCTGAGATCTTATTTCACTAACCATTTAAAACTAAAGGGAAAAAGTAGGAAAAAAAGCATATCTTTGTCCAAAAATATCAAATGCAAGAATAACAATCTGGATTTCGTAACTTTTACTTGGCACGAGAAAGGGTTCAGGTATTTCATGATTTCACAATGATTGCTAGCAGTTTTTACATATCACTTTATTTTTTATTTCTAGAAATTGTTTTCATGAACTTAACATTGATAAAATAATTGTAAAGTCACCCAAACATTATTGTTAGCTTGACATTTTGAATACCAGTCTTTTTCCGACCCTTCATTTCAATCTAGCCCCTTGTGTTTTCATCTAGCTCCCCTAAGTTAATTATTTTTGTAAAAAGAAAGAGACTTCTTAAACATATAAATTGATTTCTGGAAGCAATTTGGAAAGGTTGATTACGTAGTTCCTAAAAAATTGATGTATGTTGTGTGGTTTCTGGAATCAACAAATGAGAAGAAATTGACTCGGTCTCGCTGAAAGTCACTTGCAATCCACACAGAAATTGGTATATGGGACTATATACACATGTGGCATGACAATTTGGACCAAACTTTAAGTTATTTCTTGTCATAGTTCAAATTTGAGGGCATTTTAAGAGCAATCCATTTCAGGAGCAGGGGACATTTATAAACTTATTAAAATCTTCCAAACAGACAAAGAAAGAGTTAAAAAGCTCACAAACTAGTTTTTCATCTTTACTAGAACTCAACCTACTGTTTAATAACCCAAGCGCTTAATAAGAAAGTTTGATTGCTTGGATGCTTGGAAGGAATGAAAAAAAATCTCACTTCACAATTTTGTTTCTTCTTCCTTGTTACTTATGTCAAACCAAGACTACAGGTCATTATCCTCTGTTGCCGTGGGCGACAGAACATGAGGGGTGTGAGAATTGAAGAGATAAACCATGCATGCAATTGAAGAGAAGAGCATAAACATACATTCCTTAACCACGGATTGTCTTGAATTATTCAACTTTCATGTGGTTTCAAGGCTTCATGAGGTTGAACTATGTCGGAAGGAATATAAAGCCTCCAGGTTATTGAGTAAACTGCCAACGAGCCAAGTGACTTGCATTCAGAGAAATCTTCTGCTGTGTTTCACACATGTGCAACATGTTGACAAAAATGAAGGAAAAACCCCTCCTACTTACAAATTCAAATAGTAAAGCAAAAAATAGCAAAAAATTCAAAGTTTTTAAAAATCCCAATTCATTCCCCAGAAAAATTTGAAACAGCAGATATATAAAGATCTATACAATAGAAATAAAACAGTACACAAAGAGATTAACTGTGACAGAAAAGTTTATGGAAAGCAAAGGCTTTATATTAATGAAATGGAGGAATTTAAAATTGCTCCTTGGCTTAAAACAGTATGTCAGAATGTTGGAACTACAATTAGTCATCTATTACAGTGAGATTGCATTACATTTATATCATTATAGAGTCAAACCTTGAAAACAGAAACTTGAGCTATGGTGATATTCAGGTTAACAAGCTGCATTTGTTAAACATTGGTTCTATATTCATGTAACATGATATTCAGCAATGAATGTTCTTGATCTAAATACATACATGTACATACACGTGTAGGCGTTGTTAAATGTACAGACAGAAATGATAAGAAGGTCTTTTGCATCAAATAAATTCAATTGTTGATTACTTAAATTTAACTCTTCATTATACAGTCAAACCTGTCTTAGTGGCCACCTCTCTACAAAAAGGTGGCCATGTATATTGGCTCCCTTGAGAATGAAATGTGTGTTGTAAAACCTGTCTGGAAAGGCCAACTGTCTACAGTGGCATTTTTCCCTTCCCTTGAGTGGCCTTTATAGACAGGTTTGATTGTATATATATATATATTTTTTTTTTAGTGTACAATATTTCTTTGTTAAATAGATTCAGATTTCCTGTGGATACCACTCCATGACTCGTCTCATAGGAAAAAATAAATAAACAACAAAGAAACAAAACATAATATCAGGAAGGTCGCTCTCCTATATACTCCAGCCGCAGTTGCTCTAGGCTTAATTTTGTCAAAGATATTGGATTAAGGTTACTGTGGAGGATAGTGTCTGGTCACAGGTTAAATTTATGAATTTTGAAAGTGCAGGATACTGACCTCAGAAGAATATTGCATGTTGATGAAGTTTGTGTTATACATTCAAACCTGCTTTAGTGACCAACTGTTTCACTTGAAAATGGTTTCTCATTGAAAGATGTTCTAAAGGAACCTGTCTACAAAGACCACGTTTTGTGTTTCCCTTGGGCAGTCACTATAGACATGTTTGACTGTACAACCATAATAAATATCTGCATTATCTGTATCTGTATATCTGTATTTTAACCATCATGTCTCTTATTTCTTTGTTCTCTCTTCAGTCTATAGCTTGGCTGATAAGTATTGGATTCTCCCTCGGATACGGCTCTATGTTTGCTAAGATCTGGATGATGCATTCCCTAGTAACCCAGGAGAAGACTGATAACGATGACGGGAGGAGAAGGAGGAGGAAAGTCAGCCTGCAGGTCAGTTGATATCATGAGTCTAGCTACAAATGTGTATTTTCTCCATCGCTCTCTCTGTCTCTGTCTCTGTCTCTGTCTCTCTCTTCTCTTAACACCTCTCCATCACATGGTTCCCTTATGTTATCCCTCCCCAGTTCCTCCTTCTCTCTCTCTCTCTCTAATTCTCTCTCACTCTCTCTCTATCTCTCTCTTTCTTTCTCTCTCTCTCTCTCTTTCTGTCTCTCTCTCTCTTTCTTTCTCTCTCTCTCTCTTTCTATCTCTCTCTCTCTCCCCCTTCTTTCTATCTCTCTTGGCCCTCCTCTCCGTCTCTCTCTCTGTCTTTTAGTATTAATCAAATCTAGCCTCCAAGAAAGACAGTAATAACAAAACTTTTAAATAATTTATTTTTCATTACACAGGATATTGGTACAGAGATAATTCTAGTACGTCAGGACATGTCCTGTTTGATGACCTCAGGAATGTTAAAGAGAAAGGATTATAAGTTTAATACTACATACACGTAATTAAGATATTGTATAAAACATCTTTTGGTTGATATTACTTACATGTACCTTTGTTGCTAGAGTATATAAGCATAAAAATATGTGGTAACATTATCACATTTATAGCAGTGAATCAATACACTGAATGATAGTATATTTTAAACTTCCTATCAGTGCACATTTCATATTGCACTGATTACATTTTCTCACAAATGTATGTTCCGCAAGAAAAAATATGTCTATTCCGTGATTTAATGAGGAAGGAAAAAGCAGTCTTTTTATTATTTTTCATTTCACTTATCTTTTCAGAAAAAGAAACAAATTGTGAAGGTATTATTAAACCTTTTTGCTATATATCATGACCAACTAACAAAAATGCTTTCAGAAATGGTTGTGTTTTTTGCTGTTGGTTCTTTAACTTTTGGGGATTATAAAATACTGGCAAAAGTATGACATGAATTATGTCATCCATAGAATGCCTAGAGTTGGAGAGGGAATTGAATCATCAAGATTGATATTCATAGCAAACGATTGACCGACATTCTGTAGGTCCAAGTGAATGAGTATGCGTTGGGGGAAACACTACAGCAAATTCTAAATAGGCCAAAGCATATTGGGTGGACATCTTTATCAAAGCTTTGTCTGGCTGTCTGAAGTCTTTAAATGCCACAAGTTAACCCTTGTGCTACATCGTAGGCCTATTTATCGCGGATATATACAAAGATATACCACAGGCTTCATGATTATTTAACTGTTTCCAGTGCAAAAATTAATCTATACTGGGGTTAAAACTTAGAAGGGCTGTCATGGAGCTAGTAAAAACTGGAAATAGATAATTTAAAAAGTCATTGTGTTGCATAGTACAATCCTTCCGTCAGTTTGCGCCTGTTGTTTTGTGCAAAAGTACACTTGTGGTAAACGAGTGACCATGCGTAAAGGCAACGAAAGCAGCTAAAGTGTTGACCCTCAGAGTCAAGCCTGTAGATATTGATTAATAGCTTGCATTGTCTTATATTGCTAGAGGTTTATATAATGGCTTTTTCACCATGCAGTCACTAATGCAGGAAATTCAGGCTTCATTTGAAACTTTGTTATCGCTTTCAGTATGTTTGCATTGTCTTTTGTTGACTTTCATTCGTGCAAAATTAATCAGTGGGAAGTAAATATGATTTATTTGGGATGCAGCCTAAACTAAGACGTTTGTGGCTGAACACTTCCAATGCTTTGCAGAGTTTATACTTCTGAAATTTCAAAGATTGAAATATGATATATTTTAAACTAAGAAAAGTGTGTCTTTTGTTGAAATTTAAAATGTCCTCATGAATTGCAAAGTTTGATAATATTAAATAATTTTGGTAAGAAGATAAGCATTGAATTGGGTACCTGGCAGGAATTTAATTCCTTGAAATGATTTAGCGCCTTATCATGGCAGCTCAGCTACAGCCAGGGTAATAATATGATACCTTGTATTAAGCGCAGTAGAGTATATTCATATAGTAGCTGCGCTATCTAAATTGACCTATTATTATTTGTAATATTATTATTATTATTATTATATGAGAGCAAGCATTGAATATGAGCACAAGCACGAGCTTGTCTCCACAGATAATATTTTAAAAATATATATACTTGTTTATGAATGCACAGAAAAGGTTGAAAAATCATATTTTTAAGCATCACAAAAAAATCAAAGGCATTTGAATACCTATACAAACTAATCAACTTAAGGTTTAACAAGTCAGTGGGTTGTAAAATAGGGACAATTGTAACTGCTAGGTGCAACTGTGGTTTGATAATCCACACAGGATTTGTCTTCATGCAACTAACATCCATCTCATCACATGAAAAGCAAGGATCGATCTGTATCGTTAAGTGTTTGAACTTGTGGTTGTTGGTGAACTAACTCATATTCTATTGCATTTCAATAATTTAACTTTCTTACGTAACATACAATCCACTTCATACATTTTTGAGTATGTTCCTTTTGGGGAAAAGCATTGTACAAAAGCGATGATCTGTTTCATTTCGATCTGTATCGTGATGTGTTTGAACTTGTGGTTATTGGTGAACTAACTCATTTGCAATTGCATTTCAATTATCTAACTTTGTTACATAACATACAATCCATTTCATACATTTTCAGTATGTTTCTTTTGTGAAGAGCGGTATACAAAAGATTAAGCAAGGATCTGTTTCATATCGATCTGTATCGTGAAGTGTTTGGTCATGTGGATTTGGTGCACTAACTCATTTGCAATTGCATTTCAATTATCTAACTTTCTTATATCACATACAATCCATTTCATACATTTTCAGTATGTTTCTATTGTGGAAGGCAGCGTACAGAAGATTAAGCAAGGATCTGTTTCATATTGATCTGTATCGTGAAGTGTTTGGCCATGTGGTTATTGGTGGACGAACTCATTTGCAATTGCATTTTAATAATCTAACTTTCTTACATAACGTACAATCCATTTCATACATTTTCGGTATCTTTCTTTTGGGGAAAAGCAGTGTACAAAAACAAGGATCTATTATCTCGAAGTGTTTGAATAAGTGGTTATTGATGAACTAACTTATGCTCTGGCATTTCAATTATCTAACTTTCTTACATAACAAACAATCCAATTCATACATTTTCAGTATGTTTCTTATGGCGAAAAGCAGTGTACAAAAGCGAGGATCTGTTTCATATCAATCTGTATCGTGAAGTGTTTGGTTTTGTAATTATTGGTGAACTAACTCAATGTCATTGCATTTCAATTATTTAACTTTCTTACATAACATACAATCCATTTCATACATTTTCAATATGTTTCTTTTCGGGAAAAGCAGTGTACAAAAACAAGAATCTATATCGATCTGTATCTCAAAGTGTTTGAACAAGTGGTTATTGATGAACTCACTCATATGCTCTGGCATTTCAATTATCTAACTTTCTTACATAACATATACAATCCATTTCATACATTTTCAGTATGTTTCTTTTGTGGAAGGCAGCGTACAGAAGATTAAGCAAGGATCTGTTTCATATCGATCTGTATCGTGAAGTGTTTGGTCATGTGGATTTGGTGAACTAACTCATTTGCAATTGCATTTTAATTATCTAACTTTCTTACATAACATACAATCCATTTCATACATTTTCAATATGTTTCTTTTCGGGAAAAGCAGTGTACAAAAACAAGGATCTATATCGATCTGTATCTCAAAGTGTTTGAACAAGTGGTTATTGATGAACTAACTCATATGCTCTGGCATTTCAATTATCTAACTTTCTTACATAACAAACAATCCAATTCATACATTTTCAGTATGTTTCTTTTGTGGAAGGCAACGTACAGAAGATTAAGCAAGGATCTGTTTCATATCGATCTGTATCGTGAAGTGTTTGGTCATGTAATTATTGGTGAACTAACTCATTCGCTACTGTATTTCAATTATCTAACTTTCTTTACATAACATACAATCCTTTTCATTTATTCTAAGTATACTTCTTTTGTGGAAAGCGGTGATTAAGATACATTGTATTTGTATGTTTGGAGCTAGAAGGATGTTTACTCTGTCAAAGTATATATGGGTTAATGCCCTTCTTACACTAAATGGACATTTTTTCTTTAAAAGATGACCATTTGCATAATAATGCCTCTTGCGTGTAACATACATTTGTACAACTATATCCTCACTTTATGTGCATTTGATGTCTGGAATCACATTAAATCATATAATCAGCAGATATTAATGGTGTACTACTATAAATTACATGCCTATGTATGATCATTGCCATCATGGTATGTTCTTTGACTTTGACAAACATAATCATGTATCAAGGATTGTGATATGGTGTCCTGTCTTTCATATACTTCATTCATTTAATTGATGTTGTGCATTTGATCTTATTGAACCTATTGCCATTTCCAATTTCAATTATACATTCATGTTTATTATCTATTTGTTACCTATGAGCACTATTTATTAAGCCATCAATTGATTGTTGCCAGTGTGCTTTTATGCTGAAACATGATTCCCACAACATATACATTAATTAGTCATATCATACACCGTAATTAACGTTGTATTAACCACACTTTCTGCCGCCAATTTTTTTTTAAAGTCGGGGGGGGGGGGGGTGCGTCTTATACACGGTACAACAACAACACAAATTATGCCCCTCCACCTGGCGCTATGCCTGGCAATGTCTCCCAGCTCAGTAATCGATGTGTTGACTCACCACTTGGAAACTAGAACAACACTCAAATTTGTCTGTCATCTTGGTTTGCAAGTAATCTTTCTGATAGATCTCAATATGTAGTATATAATAATAATTCCTCCAATTTTTCTTCTATTACACACGGCGTACCACAAGGTTATATCCTAGGTCCTCTACTGTTTTTTAATTTACATAAATGATCTTACACATTCAACTGCACCTCGCAGTTAAATTAATTTTTTTTAGGGCGAAAAAGAGGGGTGCGGTTAATACACGAGGGCAGTTTATATAACGTTAATTATGGTATTGTAATATATTTATTATAATTGTCCTCGTCATCACTAATGCCTGCCACTCTTTAACATGTCATTATTTTTAGCAGCGATACATGATGTGCGCTTCAATGCTAATCTCATGTAAGAAGCTGAATATCAAGACACTTTGATCAGTGTTCTGATTGTTTGCATCATCATTGCAACCACCATTTTGAAACATTGCCACCATCTCTATGATTATTATCAGGACATTATGATTATCAACACATTTGTTATCATTATCATCATCAGCAAGCACTGCAGTGTCATTGCTTCAACTAACATCACCATCATTATCGTTTTTATTTTTATTGTCTCTGTCATCATCATTATCATCAGAAGCATAATTTATTTTCTTCATGATCATCTTTATCATCATCGTCATCATCATCTTCATCTTCATCATCATCATCATCATCTTCATCATTGTCATCATCATCTTCATCATCATTGTCATCATCTTCATTATCATCATCAACATCACCATTACTATCATTATCACTATCATCATTATACCCACCAAAATCAACACTACGAGTACCACCACCACCACCACTACCACCACCACCACCACCACCACCACCACTACCTCCACCATCACCACCATCATAACCACCATCAATCATCAACCTAACCTATCCCTCTCATACTCAAACTCTCTTTTTTGTTTCTGCTTCCCCTTCCCTTCTTCCAGCAGAAGGTCAACACCTGGAAGATGTACCTGACGATAGGCATCATCTTCCTGCTTGATTCCTCCATCATCCTGGTGTGGCAGCTGGTGGATCCCATGTACCGCACCGTGGAGAACCTTCCCAAGGAGACCTTCCCGGAGCAGGACCTGGAGATAGTGCCTCAGCTGGAGCACTGTACAGCCAATAACATGTCTATTTGGCTAGGTAAGTTATTCAAGCCTGATAATTACCCAATTTAAATCGGTTTCCCAATTAAATTTTTTCCAGATTTTTTCTTTTTTTCTTTTTTTCCTGATTCTTTTTTTCTTCCTGATTTTACCCCCTCTTTTCCTGATTTTTCTTATTATTTTCCTGTATTTTCCCCATTTTCCCCATTTTCCCCCAATTTTCTTACTCAAAAGGGGGGAATGTTGTTAGATGCCATTTTTTCCCCTGAATCCTTTTTTTGTTTTAACCCAAGCGGGGAATGGTTGAGGTTATTGCTTACTATCACCCCTGGCTATTGATCAGGAGGTGGGGGTGAAACAAGGGATCTATATGGCTTCAATTCCTATCCAAGAGACCCATGTTTCATCCTGTAATGGCCCTTAGGGCATCTGGGCTAAAGCCTTTAGCATCCCCTGTAATGGATACATGCACGATATAAAAGTAGCTATTATTACAACAGCTAGGCCTCAAATAATAATATGACTTCAGTATTAATGATACAAAAGGATGCAAAAGAAAAAGCTTCATTCAAAGCAGTCATGTAATGAGAAATGCTGAATCTTTAGGAGACTCTATATAGCCATATGCTGCAAACTATTTCTTGTCCTGATTCTGTCATTGTATCTTATTTCAAAGGGATTAGATAGCGCTCCCTTTTAAGAGCATCGTATCATCTGCTGAGAGCCAGAAGGGCAGTGACTCAGTGATCTCATAGGAGTCTGTGCCTTTATGACTCTAAGCAGATGATTTTAATTATACATGTAGGATTTCAAGAGGGAGATTAACCATTGCATCATCCATCTAGATTACCAAGCTTAAATCCCTCTTCTTGAGGACAGTAGATAGGTTCTCACGGCCGCTGTCCACAGCTTTTTAAAGTTGAGCTCATGATTCTAAACTTCAGTGTTATCTTGTACATATATGGAAACCAAAACAAAAAGGATCTTATGGATAACATGAAAACTTTGAGCGGTTGGTGGGGGGTCCTCACTCATGACTGTGTACAATGCAAATTCAAGTATCTTTGGGGTTTTACCAGTTCATCGTTACGACTGCTTGCCCAACTTGTATTTGAAACCTTGAGCAGAATTTTTGTTTTCGGTACGTGTGAACCTGCATCATTTGTTTGTTGGTTATTGTTTAAAACTTCAAGGTTTAGCATTGCAAAATTTAAGTGCCGTGCAAACATGGCTACTGTTGGATGATAGAATTGTAGGATGATAAATCAACACATCACCGCTGCTTATGAAATCCCTTTAATACTGGTACGAATACTACAATAGTTAATGAATAATAAGGCTTTTTTGGACGGGGGATATATCAACAAACCATTCATTTTCTGTGAGAAATCTGGGTCGTTGAAACAACACAAGAATATTCAATGAATGCGTGGGTTAGAGATGCATGCAAGATAAACAGATCCGTTGAATCTGTGCCTGGAAATATCTGATATATCAATATGACAAAAGAATATTAGATGGATGGTTTAAATTAATTCTCTCTTTCATGCAATATGTACACTGTACATATTTAGTGGTCTGTAAAGTTTACAGATCACTAAATTTCTTAGAAAGATTGGGTATTTTGATTATGATAACAGAATATTCAATGAATGGTTATGTTAGAGCTTCTTGCAAGATATACGCCTGTTTTTCAACGGATTAACCAGTACTGCAAAATATCTGTTCCCAGGGCTCAAATTAATTTTTTGTCCACGGGGGCTCTTCCCCCCCAAAAAGAGCCCCCGTGAGCCTTCTCACGGGGGCTCTTTTAGTACTGACGGGGGCTCTTTTTTATACAAATATCCATTGAATTGGTACCTATGATACTCCTCAATTATTTGCTATTTCATCATTATCATTTTAATCAGCATTTTCCCTCATACAAATTTACAAGCTACATAGCTGTTACTGACTTTCATCCCCTGATGACATTCTCTTGATTTTTCCTGTTCTGCACATTATTTCCTAGTCATTATTCGGAGCAACCTTTACATTCTTTCTTTACTGAGCCGCGTAGCGGCAAGGCGATTTTGTGTGTGTGCTATTTTGGACAGGCGCGGATCCACGGGCAGATTCTACCGGACCCCCCCCCCCCCCCTAGCCTCCCAAACCGGTAAAAAAATAGGATAGTAACGTAAATTTTACCTTAAGAAATAAAATAAAAAACGCCTCCCCCCCCCCCCTGACCTGCCAGTGACACAAATGCGGCATCAAAATATTTGTGCTTCTCTGACCGTAATTAAATGCCTAAAACCCCTGAACCCCCCCCCCCCCCCCCCCCACACCAATTTACGCTCGCTACCCTCTACCTGATCGTAAATACTTTAGCCCCCCACTTTGATAAACGTTCCGCGAGGCCTGTGTATATAAAATATACGCATACAACACTGATCTCTATGATGTCTTTAACGTGACATAGCTTCTTCTCCCCATGCAAACGAGAAAGAAAACAAGGTCATTAAAAGGGATTAAGCGACAAATAATGATTGTGATTCAAATTGATGCGAATATTTGTTTGAATAAGCACCAGAATCTTCTTTGTAAAAACAACTTTTACAAATCTCAGCCATGCTTACTGAGTTGAGACGTTCCATTCAATGTAAAATACTCATTAAAGAATACACTTCTCCTAATCTGAAAGTGATCTTACAACACAGTGGTAGATTTGCACGGCTGAGATTTGTAAAAGTCGTTTTTACAAAGAAGATTCTGGTGAAAAGCATTGCTTATTCAAAAAAATCCTTCCATCAAAATTGAATCACAATGATTATTTGTCGCATGATCCTTTTATTAAATTACCTTGTTTTCTTTTTTGTTTGCAGGGGGAGAAGAAGCTATGTCACGTTAAGAAGTCATAAAGAGCAGTTGTATTATGCTTATATACATATGATACCAGAACAAATGTTGATTATCAGAATGTCATTTTGGAATACCTCTATACAAATACCACATTGTCTTTAGCCTGTATCAGTATTAGTATGATCCAATATAAAGCTATTATTCTTTATTCAGTTCAGTATAATGCTTTTGCTCAAAAATAGTTTTGCTATTTTTTTAGGGTTGAGACGCTAAGAAATGGTTTCAAATGTACATTACACAAACCCTGAACCATTGCAAAATGATGATGGTTCTCTCTCTCTCTCTCTCTCTCTCTTTATTTTAATCATGCATTATCAACTACATATGAGGCAGCAACCAAAAACTTGGGGTTATCTGAGATAGGTGAAAGTAAGAGTTAAAAAGAAAGTCATGCTAAAAACGGCGCTTCACTTCCCCCCCCCCCTGACAAGAATAAAATAGATTAGTAGTCCTCCTCTCCAACATCCCCCCCCCCCCCCCCGCTTTAATATCACATTTTCACTTGGCAGCCCAAGAGGGCCGGGGGGGGGGGGGGGAAGAAGGAGGGGGTACCCCCTAACCCCCCCCCCCCCCCCCGTAGATCTGCCCATGTTACCATATCATTCCATGACATCTAAGTTCCATTTCATTGGTTCAAGGTTTGAAAATTAAACTCAATATTGTGTTAAAGTTATAACAGAAAAGATAATCTTTATATTTTATAATTCCACAGGGGCGATTTTTAATTTTGCAATCGCCCCCGTGAGCAACCTGACGGGGGCAATTATGTAGCTCACGGGGGCGAATCGCCCACCGCCCCCGTGTATTTTGAGCGCTGTCTATTCCATCGATATGACACAAGGATTTTTGATGAGCTTAAGACTCTGTTTCATGCAAGATTTCTCTGCATAGATCACCTATTTTTGTGAAATATCTGGCACTTTGATGTGATACAACAATATTCAGGTATAATACTCTGGAGACCTACAATATACAATACATGCAGAATATATGCAGAATACATCGACTGAACACCAATCTGTTTGAATGATTTGGATTGTTTGGGAAAGAATATATTTAGAAATATGTACATATACATGCAGCTCATCTTTTTTTCTTCAAACAAACAGAAAAATGCGAACAATCTTTAAAAAGAAATTCATAAGATGTAGAAAAATTCTCCAACTTATCAAATCATTTGTTTTGTTTCTTTCAGGTATCTTGTATGGTATCAACGGCCTGCTGTTAATCTTCGGTCTCTTCCTAGCGTATGAAACCCGTAACATGACGGTACGGGATCTAAACGACTCAAGATTGGTTGGCATGGCCATCTATAATGTTGCAGTAAGTGAAATAATCCAAACTATTAATTTTCTACCCATTAGCAAAGGTTCGCATTATCTTTCATATATTTGTTTACTTGTAGTAAATGATCTTGTTCCTAGAAGTAGTAAGGTCATGAATATCATTTAGTTTTTAATGAAATAGGTATAACTTCCTATGTAGAAATGTTAATTTTAAATCAAGGATATAACAAACAATTTATTTGTAAATGATTTTATACTTTTTTTCTTGAAATATATTACTTTCTAAATGCTTTGTATCATGTTTAACTGGGTGTTACCTTGCTGTTTCTCCCAATCTCTATCTCTCTGTCTCTCTATGTCTCTATCTCTGTCTCTATCTCTGTCTCTCCCTCCCTCTCTCTTTCTCACACCCTCTCTCTCTCACACACAAACAGGTACTGTGTATTATCACAGCTCCCGTCACGTTAATAATCAAGAGTCAAAATAACGCCGTCTACGGCTTCACATCATTCACTATTGTCTTCTGTTCAGCAATCACGCTGGCACTCATTTTTATACCAAAGGTAAGTTTAATATCGAGGAAAGTCCAAGGTATTCGATGTCCCACAGTTATCAATTATTATGGAGTTTTAATGTACATGTAAATGTACATCAAATCTGTCATTAACTTATGGTGATGATCAGGGACTCATTTCACAAAGCTTTTTTTCAATGACAAATGACAAAAACTGATGACAAATCTGCTGATAACCAATCAGAAGCAAGGATTTCAGTAGCTTAGTAAACAAACTGTTATTTGTCACTGATGACAAGTTTTATGAAATGGGGCCCAGATGTACCAAAGTCTTAAGATGTGGTCCGTAACATATAGGACAAAATAGCAAGGACTGTAGGCCTACATATTAATTTTAGAATTTATTTCATGAATTCTTATGCATTAGCCAAGTAGGGTTTGTTCTAGTCTCATTTGCGTGGCTGTAGTGAGACATAGGCGCCTTTTTTTTCTTCTAATGGTGACTGTGATGGTACTAACAATTTTGAAATAAATTTGTTTATTTGCGGAACCTTTATTGTACCACCACAGTCACATACATGTTGAGGGGGTACAGCCAAGATGTAAACAATCCTTTTATTCAAAGATGAATGAACTTTAACTAATATTATATGGCTTTATGGTGAAGAAGGTATAGTGTTTTCATAAATATAGCAAAATGCTGGCCAGCAAAGCAACAACATTCTTGCAAGCTTCATTATTTTAGAAGATCAGCCGCCGTAGAGTATGCATCACCCATGATCCCCCTTTTTCTAATTGGGAGCTGATTTGATGAGATAACCAGGGAGGTCTAATCCCCCTGGCCAAACTGGACCAGACAGGCTTTAAATTGATCCTTTCTCATGCATTATCTTCTTTGTTTTGTAGGTGGTATCTATTGCACACAATCCTAAAGGCACATATAATAAGAACACTCAGGGCCTATCAGCACCAAGCAGAGAAGATGAGGAGAAACATACAAGACTATCAGCAGAAAATGATGAGATTAAGAGACATATTAAAGAGGTAAGATGCACAAGAAATGGAGAGACAGACAGACAGAGGGAGAGAGAGAGAAAGTAAAAGGAAGATAGAAAGAGATTTACATTTTCAAGATTAATTAACATTTAAAAACATAACATGCAAGACTATCAAGATAAGGAGACAAATTAAAGAGGTAAAGTCCTGTTGAGATAGGAAGAGAGCGAGAAAGGAGAGAGAGAGATGAGGAGATAGGATCAGATAGATCGAAGGAAGTTGGAAAAACAGGTATAGATTGGAAAGATTTTTGAAACATACAAGATTATCAGGAGAAATAAGATGTGATTAAGAGACATATTAAAGAGGTAAGATCCACAAGAAATGGACAGAGAGAGAGAGAGAGAGAGGAAAAAGTTAAAGTAAGGTTGAAAGGTAGAAAGAGATATACATCTTAAAGATTAATTAACGTTTAGAAACATACAAGACTATCAAGATAAAGAGACATATTAAAGAGGTAAAGTCCCGTAGAGATAGAGAGCGAGAAAGGAGAGAGAGAAAAGATGAGATAGGATCAGATAAGATGAATGAAGGTACGAACAAAATAGATACATTGAAAATATTTCAGAAACATACGCGACTATCAGGAGAAATAAGATGTGATAAGAGACATATTAAAGAGGTAAGATCCACAAGAGAGAGATAAAGAGAAAGCAAATGGTAGCGGAATGCTAATAGATAGAAAAGGGGTTCTCATGTATAAAAAGCATGAAATTAGAGACATCCTGAAGAGGTGAAATATAGATAAATGACTTGTACAGTCAAACCAGCTTTAGTGACCACCTGTCTACAAAGACCACGTTTTTTGTTTACCTTGAAAACGGTTTCTCATTGAAACATATAGTAAAGGCACCTGTCTACAAAGACCACCTGCCTATAAAGACCTCTCGTCTTGTCTCCCTTGGGTGGTCTTTATAGACAGGTTTCACTGTATGAGAAGCAGAATATGACACCTTTGAAAAAACATTTAAATAATTCCAGCTCCAGGGTGCCGTTCTGATACGATCCATCAGATATGGCATACATGTAGGTGTGATGCATGGAAGTGGGCCAAGCATTCTGCTGTCTTTTGCATGACCCGTGCTCCAGCAACAAATGCTCTGCAGTAAAGTCCTACACTAACGTAATTCCTAACTTCAACCATGGATTCTAGGCTGTACTTGTAACCCTAATCCTGATCCTAATTTAAAACCCAAATTGTAACCTCGACCCTAAACTCTTGTTGAAATACAGCCTGGAGTAAAGAAACTGTCATAACTATCCTACATGGAGGTACCAGTTCCATCTTCAAACTAATACATTTGTGGTTCTATCCTCATAATTTTACAAGTAATCAATCTTAGATCCCACCTTCCTTCAAACCACCAACTCAAAATTATTTAATAACATATTTTGTCTTTTCTTTCTATGTTTCATCCCACATCCGACACCGGTAGCGAGAGGATAAGATCAAGATGCTTACGGACAAGATCCAACAGAAGACCAGATCCATGCCCAAGGGGGTGTTATCCCCCTCCTCGGCCTCCTCCCCAGGCTCCGCCCTGCACCATTCAACCCCCACCACTGTACAAAGAACACGGACTTCCCTCAGGGTGACTGACAAGATCACACCCCCTCACATGTCGGTGGAGGACAGTGCGTACGCTTCCATGGCCGCGCCCACCGCTCACACGCCCAAGCTCATCCACGGCGAGAAGGTCTCAGGCATCAATGAGGATGATCTCTCGGAGACGTATATCTGATGAAGAGAAACCGACTGGAGGATCAATAAACCATTTGTTGTTGTCACTCCTGTACTAGTGGAGTTACATTTGATGCAACACGACGGATGCCAAAGTTGTATGGATACGAGCCTTTCAAAGCTTCCAGATGAATACTTGAGATGGAGGAGTACGTGTGGTTCCATCTGTGTATTGAAACCCCAATGGTTAGCCTTGGTTTGGTGATGAGGGGCTGATATGAAAGTGAGAAGCTGAGCTTTTGCAATATGAGATTATTTGTGTCTAACCAGTAATGCAGATATCCAAGTGCAAGTAAATGGGTTTGTTGGTTTGATGCAGCGTGGGACGCGTGAGCCTTTGCACCAATGCCTGGAATTCAGCGGGATCATATCAGAAGCAAGAGCATGCCTCCTGTGGACCACTGAGTTAAGCAACTACTCTTCTTCTTATCTTCTTGTAGTAATCTTCAAGTGGCTTATACAGCCTATCATGAAGACGAACTAACAATTGCAGGCGGTGCGGATGAGCACACTATATGTAGATGCATAGCTAGAAGTTTTGTTTTGGCTCAGGAGTAGTCCCTTGAAGATCTCTGGCTAGTCAGCATGTTCTGCAATCACTGGTAGGGTGTTCCGTTCAGGGAACTCTTGAAACTCCTCAGGATTTTTCATTCAGCGTCAAGGAGAGGAGTCAGAAACGATGGATGCTCACACCGAAGGCTCAAACTCTTACCATTCAAAGATTATTCATTCTCTGTAGTACAACACATTCGTTATGCTGAAGGTAGTTATACCCCTTGACTACCAAGTTTTCTCATTTCCATAATATAGGAATCGCACAGTCCTTATAGACAAGTTAACTGCTGACAATAACAGAGCTAGCAAATTCAAGTTTTTCTTCAAGTGTAATGAATTGTGATAGGGCTCAAGCTATGGAATTGGTTGTTAAAGAGACATTGATGACAGTTTTTAGCAATCTTGTGTTTTTGAAGAGTAAGTGTAGCATTTCAGGTTTATATTATTCTACCAGCAAAAGAAAGACCATGCAAATTACATAAAAACTGGCTGAAAATGCAGTAACAGTTATGTGCTTATATGGACAAATAGTTGAAGGTGCATTTAGTCTACTTATAGTCCTGGCAACTTACAAAGTTCCATCTTTATTTTGCTAATTATTTTGAAATTGAAGTCAAAGAAGTTAGTTTTCAATTCATTTTTTATCTCCTCTATTAGTGGGAATTTCCATGGATGATATTCTTTACATTCTACCTGTTAAGTAGCAGAACTCCAGGTTATCTTTAAACTATCTGTGCTCCACTTAGGCTTTGTTGACTATCAGTACTTCTTATGATATATTTATAGAAATATTTATAACATGGCTAGCAAACTGTTTTTTGATATTGAATGCTCATTATCCCAATTGAAGCATAGTTTTTTTGTGGACCTTTTTTTCCTCAATATTTCAAAATGCAATTCTTGACCTTTTGTGGATACAAATAACAATTTCAATGATGAAATATCAAAAGAGTAGAATAATTCTACCTTAATATATTCAAAATTATTTCAAAATGGGATAATGGGACTAGAAGCATAAATATTTACTCCTGTGTTATGAGAATAAACAAATATGTTGGACTGGCAATTCTACGAGGAAAAGGATATTTTGCAGAATGAAATTGTAGAACAATTATTGAGCTCAGTTTGAAAGCCTGATAGATCTATAAGGATAGCTTATCTAAAGAGTAGATTATATACTTTATGTGTCATTTCTTTGTAATATATTTTGTTATCAGTGATTTAAATCAAGTGACAGTTGATACAAGGCAACAAACTTTCATAAAAACAGCAATATAGCAAGCAAGAGCTTGGAAGATAAGTTCAACTATGTATTGTACATATTCTGTATAGTTTATATAGCCTGTGATCTAAAACGTCTTAACAAGAATAAAGTTTTATGTCTGTAAATATGAATTGAAACATATGTACTATAGGAATTTTCATCAGTACATATATATCAGATTGTTATATATGAAATGTTTATGATGATGATGATGATGATGATGATGTGATGATGGGCGCTAGATCAGGCAAGCTCCAAAGGAGATGGAGTGGTGATGGGAAAACTTGCAGTCTTAGCTCCATATTGTTTTGGGACAAACTGAAATAACATATAACTGGTCTCCAAGTGGAACTTACATGTAGATGCATACGGTAGCTAGAAGTTTTGTTTTGGCTGTGTGTGTGTGTTTGTTGTATTATTAAAGGGCATAGATCTCGTGCATTTCACTGTGTTCAATTTTTCTTCCCTCTTCTTAAAGTTACTGGTGTAGTATGACATCGCTGAAACAACAACAAAAAAGCTAATGGTAGCATTTTTTTTTTTTAATAACGGTAAAAAGTGGACAAAATACATTAAATAAATGTGGATTCCTCTTTAGTATTCTAAAAAGGTTTGAAGGAAATGATGATCAAACTGGCCAAAATCCAGGCATCTTTAAGAGGGGGGGGGGGGGGGGGGGAGGTAGGCGCATCTCTTACTGGTATCATTTTCCTTTCTTTTTGCAGGTCTGACCAATGAATAAAATAAGCTATGTTCAGTGCTGACAAACTTTGCACTTCATGAAGTCATTTTATATCTAATGAGACTAGCTTTCTTGTCATACACTAGTAGAAACAATGTTTCGGTGATCCAAATCATATATGGCTCTGAAAGAGTCAATTAGCTTGACAGCTTTGAAGTCTTCATAATTCTGTAACCATGCCTCTAGCTTTTATTCACATGCAGTTTTGATTATTCATTCTTCTGAATTGTTACATATTGAGCAAGGCACTTGTGTTTGCAATAATGATATCAAACCTAAGATTTTTTTTGGATAATGTATAACAAAGACAGGCATTATTTTGTTGTTGATATTCTTCATAGTAATGAAAGAAAATGTAAACAAATGTCAATTTTGCTGAATTTTGATGGCATTGTTCTTCGTTTACTAGTTTTTTAGGATTAACTTCCCCGTTTTACTAACATATTCAAATTTGATGTATACTTCTTTAACCTGAAAGATTGCCTGAGGCTTGTCCGGCATGGCAACAAGTAATATATGCAGACTGGATTCCAAGTATTGTAGTTCATTCATTAATAATAAATTAATGAATTACTTGTCACTAGGTCCCCAGGAGAGAAGCATCCATAAATTTGAATAAATTAGTAAACCGTTCTATTGAACAGTAACATGCATGTTGGCAAAACCTGTTGCTTGAGAACAAAAGAATGCACCTGACCGCCAATCAACGACTGTTTTTCACCTAGCTGAATTCCCCAATAAAGCTCAATGGAATAGGCATATAGCAGCTCAGAAAAACATGGAATGCTGTTGTTGCATTCATACCCTGACTTACTACATGTATGTACAGTTATAATTACTCTGCATACAAGTCTTAATTTTTCTTAGTCTAAAGTCTAATAAATCTTTTGGACCAAGCTATGCAAAACGTGTTGTTTACACTTCCAAAGACGTGTTAGCATAATTTGAACTAAGAGAGTTGGTCCCAAGAGAGTCGACTTATGCATACTAAACTTTATGTCAAATGTAGGAAAAACAAAGTTTGGTCGGCCATTTTTTATTTTGTTGTTGTTGAAAATTTCAGGTGCAAGACAAGTTTCAACTAAGGAAAGGCTTCAATATTATTTTCATTCTGGGCTTCCATGGATACTTAATGTGATTTGCTTCAAGAGATTTTCTTGTAATTTCAATAGATAATAATGTGATTTTCATTGGCTGTTGTAATTAAACTACATAGTAATAACAAGTTGTGAATGATTGAAATGATCTATGAATATATGCTTGAGGAGGCGGTACTGTCATTTAAAAAAAAAACTTGTTAATATGTATTATTAATATAAATCTGAATAAGAAGTCCGCTTTCCCAGCCACTGCAGTGACCGTTATTAACAGATCACTTTAATTAAAGACACATTTTGCATGAGATTAACAGGTTTGATTAACATAATGATATCTAAAATCATACATATATATGTTTTTGATCTTACTACCTCTACATCTGCTGTTTTACTAGAATAGACCCGTTTACTCATCTATTTCAATGTATGCATGTTTCTCTCCTTAGCCCTTGGTTACCAACTATTTGATTCACCTGTTAGACATAATGTCATCTCTATCAATAGCATCACTTTGCATACATTAGTTTTTGCTATGTTGGGCAAGCTCTGACCAGCTTTTCAGGAGTCCAGAGATACTTTGTTCATAAGGTCTATTGCCTCATTCTAAACGTGACCTTGCTTTTCTACAAGTATGAGCATCATAGATATATAGAACTTCGCTGTAATATTTTTTCAGTGACTTACACAGGCATACGTTAGGTTCACTTCTTTGCTTATTGTAATATTATCTGTAAAACAATGTGTGTAACCCCTTGAAAATATGTTTGTTAGCCAGTATGTGGATATTTCCGGTATTCCTAGCAAGAGTTTGAAAAATGTAGAGTTGAAATATTGCTGAAGAAAAAAAATCAATCAGAAGAAATAAATAGAAAACTTGGAGACCATGCACCAGCTATCCTGTTGTGATTTTTATAGCTCAATAGAGTATGAGATTTTGATAAACAGTGATCTATGATGGTATGAGGTCATGGTAATGTAACCTAATTATGCATATATCTTTGTGAAGCGCCTCAATACTAAATGTTTCATTCACCTGTTACAAATAAAATCTTTCAATATATATATAGTCAGAAGTCAAAGTGGATACATTAGTTGTTGCTAGGTAGGGCAAACAGTATTGCTTGCCCAACCTACCAACACGTAATATATGCAATTTACATTCTGACTATTGAAATACAATTATTTCTAACAGGTGAATAAAATAATTAGTGTCGAGGCATTTAAGTATAAATTTGGTTACATTACAAAAATGGTCTATTATTGTACAGAATGAATGAATGAAATTTCCAGAAAAATTTTGATTGTCAAAAATGAAAATTATAGACATTTTCGTAAAAATTTCAAAATTAGCAATATAATATATAATCTAGTACGAGGTTCTTTAATAAAATTCAATATTTTGTACATTTGATAAATTGGTAAGAAACCAAAATGTTGTGAGAGTACCTCATATTAGGTCATACATTATATCATTGTCACAAAGTGACTGGTATTTAGCCCAGGGAATACTTATATACTAACAACACTATAGGGAACAATAGGCTCTCAAGCTAGAGTGCACGTTTTCAATGGGGGAGCTATGTGTGTGCTTTTCAGGGGAACCTTGGGCAAGGAGCTATACATGTACTATGTGAAGTGTATGTTGCATGAGTGAGTTAGTTGCAGTGGAAAAAGGATTGAGCACTGCATGGTCAAGGCAGGACCTTTATGCTGAGTGCATGTGAGAGGAGCTAAGCTAGGATGCACAGCATTGATCTTATTTTGGTGTCGTCTTGGAAATCAGGGCAAGCAGGTAGGCCAGGAGAAGACTCCTCTACAGCTCCCAAATGTTTTGACACCTGTAAGTGACATTTGTTGTATTCTTTTTCACATCTCTATCCATGTGTTCTTGTGTATGGTAATCTCACAATATAGGGCGTGGCATAGGTAGGGAACGGCTACATTAGTAATAGGGGTTAAGCGTATTATGATCTTCCTGCAAAAATAACCTCAAAGCTCCAGCGTATCCAAAACACAGCAGCTCGTCTTGTTTCTTGTGTTCCTCGTACTTCTCACATTACCCGTTCTTCAAAAACTTCACTGGCTTCCTATCACTTCTCGCATTACCTACAAAATCCTCCTCCTTACTTTCAAGACTTATCATGGTTTTGCTCCTTCATATCTTTCTGAACTCCTTCCTCGATACACTCCTGTCCGGACTTTGCGATCTGCTTCTCAATCTCTCCTCTCTCGGTCTCACACTATTTCATACAAACAGTACGGTCAACGTTCTTTCGTTTATGCAGCTGCTTTTCTTTGGAACAATCTCCCCCTTCAAATTCGCAATGCTAGCTCTGTAAATTCTTTTAAAACAATGCTAAAAACACATCTCTTTAAGTCTTGCTCCTGAATAGCTCTTTTGACCTTTTGCCTTTTAATATATTTTGTGTAGATTACCGTAGGATACTATTAATTTAAGAACTATTTGTATTTTGGTTGTAAGTGATTTGTAATTATGTACATGTATTATTTTCATTTGCAAAGTTTAATGGTAATTTAAATTGATATAATTTGTAATGCAAATTCTGTTTCCTTTACTTATCAGCTATTTTCTTCTAAACCGCTTAGAGGCAATTTTGCAATTTGCGGTATACAAATATCTTATTATTATTATGAGAGAGAGCATAGCATCTAGTATTTTGTCAGCAAAGCATTGGAATCAATCATTATTTGGAGCATATTTAGGTAGGCTAAAAGAGGCACAAATATATGGTTTTTCTTTTGTAAAATGGAAAGAAAGATATGAACTTCTTCTCCCGCACAAAGCATGGAAGCTTTGAAGTTTCATTAAATTTTGAGAGAGATATGACGTCTCCTAGTACTTCCGACTCTAATTCGATGCCAACTTCTGTATGACCAAGGAACTGAATGATGGCAAGAAATAATTGATGGCCATAATAAACACATAAAGTGGGGGAGGGGCGAGTGCAAAGAGGAGAGATAGAGCTTCCTACTCCCTTGCAAAGCTTCATCAAATTTTGAGAGAAATGTGATGTCTCGTGGTAAATTTCAGACTCTAATTCAATGCCGGATTTTGATGATGTAGAAACGTTAATAAATGTGTGAAATTAAATATGAGCAGGTAAAGCAGGGGAGGAGGTGGGCCTGTGCATGGAACTTTGAAGTTCATTTATCAATATTTTGAGAGAAACTTGAAGAAGACGTATCGCATTAATTTGGTTTTTAATTCAATGCCGGCTTCTGTATGATAAAGGTACTTGATTGAAAGAAGAAAATGTCAGCCATTGTGATTCGTGAGCATGGGTGCAAAGAGGAATAGATAGAGCTTCTTGCTTTGGCGTTTCATCAAATTTTAAGAGAAAGAAGACGACTTTAGTAATTTCATTGACTCTAATTATAATTATGTTCACATTTGTAAAATGAAGGAACTTGCTAGCGATGGTTCTTTCAGCTGATTTCAACCTCGGAATACGGCTACTCATTGAGGTGGTTAGACGGCTCAAACTTCTTAGTATGGTTACCACTACCGTCTAGTACAGTGCGCTACAGACGACTGTCATATCGGATACCTGTGGACATTCTGTCAAGAGTATACGTGCGATTTGCTCAGTCGAGACATCCGCACATAGAGACAGACTACATGAGACTTGTATCTAAAACAGTTAATTGGCAGATAGCACTAATGCGGAAGCATTTAGATTTGCACCTTGTATGCATGAATGATTAAGGGGCATAGTGAGTTCACGTTGTAAGACTTGCAGTACTGCACCAACAAGGGGCAATACTTTTCCATAGAAACATTGTAAGATTGTGTGAATATTTTGTGTTTAGGTAAAAGGCACATAATACTATTTTCATTGTAAGATTACAAGTCTTGGAAAACTTGTGTTGATTGATGAAGCAGGGTTTTTGGTAATTTTGTTAATAAATTGTTGTTGCAAGATTTAACTATATAGACAATGAATGGATTTTTTTCTTTTTAAAAAAAAATTCATAACCAACCCCTATACAAACAGAACTAGTTCCTATCGCCAGACATAGCCAAATACAGTGCTCGGATCTGACAATCATTAATTTGTACATTTTTATTAAATTGTTTACTATTCTTTATTCATAAAAGACTCTGAAACTGTCATTCCATAATTCCATTTGGAATTACACAGTAATGAATTGCTTCTCATTGGCAAATTATTATGGAGAAAAACTGAGACACAAGAGTTTCATAAAGTATGTAATTATGAATTTATTTACAAGCCACACAAAAATGTATACAATATTTTTGTAATGGTAGGATATGATGTGTAAGTTACAAAACTTACAATATTTGTACACTATTATATTTCATCACTAAGAAAAACAAAACACAAACGAATAAAAAGGAATTTCTCATTTAGAGAATTTTAAAGATTCTACAACATTTCCCATAGATATGAATAAATACATTTGTAACTGAATTCAGTGCTTCAATGCCCATTTTCACAAAACCAAATTGGCAGCTTGAAATTGCAGTAGTATTTGGAAGGTCACAATCAAGGTCATGAGAAAAAGAAAAAAAATTGCCATACATTATAATTCACATTTGCAATTCATGAGACATTATTCAATAATGGCTATCGGATACAATTACGCATTCATATAGTGCATTTTCCAAATAAATGTTCAAAGAGCATTTGAACATGTATGTATTACTATTAATTGGTCTACGAAGTTGTAATTGCACCATTTGGGCTAAAACAAATTTATATTTGTGACTCAACACATCAAAATCACCATTGATTTGGTCAAAAGATATAACTGATTGAATGTAGCATACCCCCCCCCCCTAAAAGAAAAAGGGTAAACACTGGATCTAAAATATAATATAAAATGAGCAATTGATCTTTCAGTCATTAAACCATGTAATACACATATCTAAATGACCAGTTAATCTGCAATAAATTCTTGTATTGACTAATTCGTTCACACCAAATTTTAAAGCTTATTGGTCTTTGGGCAGAATGACCATTAAATATTAGGCCAGAATTTTTTGAGAGGAAATTCTTGTAGACCAAATGGCAATAAATTGTCACACATGTACATGTATATTCACAGGAATATAAAAACACCGGGATAGCGTTTTCATAAGCTTTTTTTCCCATTATGGTGACCATATTCAGAGCTGCAACTGCAGTAAAATATTTTGCAAAGAAAACTTGGCGACCGAATGTTCTTTATTTTGAAGAAGAAACAAAAGTTACATTTCTAAAAACACAATTCAAGGAGCGCACTCTCAAATAATGAATTAAAAGTGGTCTACACATAACTACATTCTATTTCAATAATAAATGTAAAATATCATATCAACTGGCTATTGCACCTGTTCTTGGCTTATAGTATAACAATATAAATATGTCTCACAAAAAATACTAGTACTAATTTAGTACACAATTGCAGAAACATATACAAGAAATAATATAAGCTAATCCTTTCCATTTTTGATTGTTTTATTGGCTGAATTTACAAAATGCAAGGAAAATGGTGTGAGAATATCCATTGTGATCAATATATTTTCTCTAGAAGTTTTTAATGTGCTTAATGAATTACTACAATGAATTACTACAATGAAGGAAGGATGCATAAGAATTTGTTAATACTTTTTAGCAAAATATTTTCAGCACATATTGAATGTGTATCTAAATGAAAAATGCATGAATGCACGTTTTATTTTTATAGTAAAATAATATCTGTTAAAACTTTACTACTTTGACATACTATGAATATATTGGCTATCTAAATTTGGCATGTAACATAGATTTTAAATCAGTTGATACGCATAATCACGCAAAACCCTTCATTAACAAATTATCAAGGAATATTTTCTAAAAATAAAGGCCTGAATTCTCAAAGGAGGTTTAAATTAACTAATGGTTTAAACTGTCATTTATATAACCCATGATTAAGAAATTAGCGCACCTTGCCTTACGGGCGTCTAATATTGGACGTCTGACTGTGTTGCGCTTATTTTGCGCTAATTTTAGACCATGGGTTATGTTAATGAAGACTTAAACCATAGGTTAAATCTAAACCTCCTTTTGAATTCTGGCCAAATAGAAGGAAGATACATTGTAGGAACAAATAAAAGTTGGTAAACATAACTGTCAATATATTCTTTGTACAGTATTTATAATCATAATGTATAAGCCTGGTATAAAAATCGCGCGTACAGTAATAGTACACATATTCTGCATATATACCCTTCATTTCTTATTTTTATACAAAAGGTTTGACATCAACACGTCATTCGGATACACATGGTGGCAAGAACTTTTTTCTGCAGCACAGATTCACCTAGTTAGACAATATTTTGTGAAGTAAAAAGGATACTGTAAGACCAGAAACTTTCGTGAATTTAGTGTCGTAACAGTTGTGATTCGTTCATTTAGTGAGCATTCATGCATGCAAAGTTTTGGGTTTTACAGTCGATCCTTTTTTCTTTACTACTGTTTGGGTAACGGTGATATATTGAATTTGTCTTTTTTCTTCAATATCTGCATGTCTCCTGTGTAAACCACATAGCAACTAGTTGAAGTCCCACGCAAGTAGGAACAAAGTAATTTTGGAGTGAATGAACCCCTTTTCGATAGTTATACACTATATTGCATCCAAGAGGTTCATTCACACATGGCATGCTATGACTGCCTTCATGTGACAATAGGCTGTTGAGGGCCAGAAGGGCTTTAACTATGAGTCAAATTATTTAACTTAACACCCTTCTGGCTCCAAAGAGACACAATATTTTTTGTGACAAAAGCCTACGAGAACTAAATAATGTGCTATGTTTACCAATTTTATGGCCACATGCATTCACTGACATGCAGACCTCTTGACACAAAAAAAAACTAAAAATAGATTTTCACGAAAACTCAACACTGGCCCGTCGGCCCCGGGCCAGTAAAATTTCAGAATAATGTTTGCTCTATCATTAAAATTTAAAGAGAAAATTGTAAAGCAAAGTTTTTGTTGGGGTTGCGGGGGTTTACTTGTACATATTTCTATGCAATTTCGCTGTTTTTATGGGTTAAAAATATAAATTGTTATCACAAGTATGTTCTAGCATTATACTGAGAGTCTCAAAGTAATAAGCCAGTTCACGGTTGCAGTCTGAGCATGAGCAGATAAAGGTCATTGCAGAACAAATTGTGAAATACACGGAGACGGAATACTGGATACGTGCTCATGAAAGTTATGTGATCATTATTCATTCATGCACATTCTGTGCACTCCATGATACACAGGTGGAAGTATTCTTTGTAAAGGGGAAACAAAGGCTAAGTATGTAGCATCTCCGTCGCTTTAGGAGTGATTATTTCAAAATGTACAAAGTGGGACCTCTTCATGTTTTGAAGATCTGTGGATATTTGGGGTCATTGCAGCCATGTGCTAACCGTGAACTGGTCTATTGTAAAAAAATTGCTGACAATCCTTGTGGCACATGGGATTTCTTTAAAGTGGCAGACAAAGTTCAATGAACAGATACAAATGGAAGGAGACAATTGCACCAAAAAGAAATAACCTATTGACTACTGAATTATCTTGTTCCCGTTTGGCTCAATGTTCAAACTACCTGGGGTGGTATTCCGAAAAACTATGTTATCTTTTTATATTAGGCGAGGCGTCAAAAATATCGATACCAGCAGGCTGCCGCCTCACGTATTGGCGCATCGAGGCTGCAATTACGGCCGAATCCTGGCTGGGGCAATTATTTTTCACTTATTAGCCCAGCCGGCTTGCGCCAGGCTGGGATCTGAGGCTCGGTTTCCATTCGAAAGGCGGCAGCCGGCGCATGCTTTTGTTCGTAGACCATTATGATGACATCATGAGTTAATTGAGGGTCCTACCGCCAGCGGTAGCCGGCTGAGCTAATTTAAAAAATGCAGCCAGGACGCACAAGTGCAGTTAGCTGCCGCTGGCTGGTATATTTATTTTTGACGCCTCGCCTTAGCAAAATGATGGTAGTTGGCATAACACAAGGTCTGCGCAAAGAAAGCAGGCTGCGAATGCAGAGAATTAAAGCGGGACTGCACTACTCTATATAGCCACCAATGCCTATATAAGCAGAACCCCCTTTTTCTTATGTTAAATGAGAGCTGAACCACCTGCCAGTAAACACGCAGGGAGATCTAATCCCTCCTGGCCAAACTAGTGCAGATAACAACAGTAAGTGTTTATTTCATGCAGTTTCAGTTTGCTATGACAACTAACATCACATTATTTTTGGAATACAACCCCCGGGCTCCTGTAGGCAACGGGGTTAGATGCATCTGGGTTTAAACACCTCTTATTGTGATGTCATCACCAAAAGGGTTGAAGTGCATCTTCCATGGTGAGGGAACACCAAAGTATACCAGGCTAGCACGACCAAGTTCCAAGTCACAGATGGTCAATCAAGGTCATGACCTCTGACCCTTCACTCCACCATCTTGACTTCTATGTCTGGAGGAGGCTCCGCCCGGCCCCCGCCCATGAAGCCGTTGAGGAGGTCGATGGGTAAGGGGAAGATGATGGTGGAGTTCTTCTCAGCTGAGATGGTGTTGAGGGTTTGAAGGTATCGGAGCTGAAGGGCTGCTGGTGACTGTGAAAGGACGTCTGCCGCCTCCTTGAGTGCTCTGGAAGCGTTTTGTTCTCCTTCTGCAGCTATCACCTGGGGATGAAAAAGATATATCATTAGGTATGTCTTCATCAGCTCAAGATTGCCAAATAGCCCGCAGTTATAAATCACGTCTTCATCAGCTCAAGATTTGACCTCAATACTTGAAACTCAAGGTCGAGAAATTAGCTTGAGATATTTTGCTCCGCGTTCACGCATAGTGCGAGTCTTCGGGCTGATGAGGACGCACCAGAAAAATAGCGGGATATTTTGCAAACTATATCTCGGGATGATGAAGACGCAAATTAACTGGATAATTTGCGATCGGGATATTTGGCAATCTTGAGCTGATGGAAACAGGCCTATAGAGGTCTGATGGAGTCTTGATGGAGCTGAAACCATGGTCATGATTTCCAAAGGACTGGAAACTATCAGATACATTCTCTCATAATGTCTGTTATACATTTCTTATCAACATCTAATATCCGAACATTTTATTTGCTGCACATCATCAACCATCGAGATTATTAATCATTCCTTTCTTTTAATAGTCCAAATATTCCACAAATATGGAAGGGTCCATTCATCTAACAGAGGTTTTTTTTAACTTTGTATATAAAATGAAACACCCCCATTCCTTGTAATAAATTCATCTAACATTTCTATAATCCATACAGGGTCAATTATTCCAGAGGGGTGTTTTTCTTTACCTTTGCTCTTGCTTCCCTCGCTGCCTCTGCTTCTGCTGCCATGGCTCTCTGAAGTTGGACTGGAAGTCTTACATCCTTACTGTAGTGAGGGATTTTTTTTTTTTTTTTGGGGGGGGGGGGGGAATGAGAAATTTAAAAATATTAGAAGAAACAAATTCATAAAATATGATAGATGTTAATACCATTTTTTGTCAAAGCCCTCTTTACAATATCAGGATAAGGAATGAGAATCCCATATGGTGATATTTTAAAAGTATTATGTATTCAAAGATTGCCTCAACATTTTCATAGTCTACTGCACATATCCCATCTTAGCTTGTTCCCTTCTTAGCAATGAACTCCTCAATTATCTACCATTGTAGAATAATCCAATACATAAATGCCGATGTACTTTGTATAAAATGCCCATTTCGCACCGGTTTTGCGTAGTATGGCGTACCGACTACGCCAAAATTAGGCTGCGTATAAATGTAAAAAATGTTCTTTCCGTGTAGGCTGGCATACGATGGCGTATGGTTACGTATCCTGTGCATACGGCGTACCTACGCATACTATTGCGTATAACAAGCGTAGGCCTGGCGTACAGGTTGGCTTACGGTTGCTAACTATGTGCGCAAGCTTTTACTGCTTCATCGGACTGGCGTAGGGTAGCGTACTGTAGCCTAGTGTGATGTAGTTTTGCGAGGCCAGCGTACGCTCGGCGTAGTCGGTACGCAACACTACGTAACTCTACGCATGAGAGTATAAGGTATACTTTTTCATAGTACACTACAAGTTTATTAGAACTCAAACTCTTATACATGAACGATCTATTATGATCCCGCTTCAACCTCAACTCACATTTCTACCCTTTCAACTTTGACCCCCCAGGGGTCAGTGGCCTCGTCCAGCACGGACTGCATCTGACTGCTAATGCTCTCCCTGTCTGTTAGCATCTCGCCCAACGTCTTTGTCCCTAGAACGTTCCGAAGCGTCGTGGCCGCTAGTAGCCTCGTGCTCCCCTGGGCATTCTCCACGTTTGTAATTGAAATGGTAGGGTTGTGGACCCTGTAATATACCACGGCGTCTACGGCCACTGTGACGCTGTCTTTGGACAAAACCTACAGTTAGAGTTGAAATAAACAAGAAGAAAACAATTCAGTGATGTCACATTTAATATGGGGAATTTTGAGGTCTAGTGTACACCAACAGGAGTAGAAGTAGTAATACAATTGAATGTAGCAGCAAGAGAAGAAATATCACAAGAAGTAGTGCCAGTACAAGCTGAAGTTATAAATATCAGAAATTGACAAAAAAGATAACAACAAAAAGAAGAAGAATAAAAGGTAAAAAGAAGAAAGAGGAGGAGAACAGGAAGGAAGGGAAAAGAAAGATGAGGAGGAGGAGAAGTAATCGTAGACTCTCTGGCTTATAAATGAAGTCAAAGTCCTAAGAAGTAGCTGAATTCACAATATTCAACCAAACACCTGCTTTTGCATTTGACAAGAAATGTGTTTGATTATAGTCTACCCTAATGTCTTAATTTTCAATCAATCCCTTACTATTGAATATCATATCAATGCAACAGGTAAAAAAAAAGGGTTATTCAGTGCAACAGTACAATGGTGAAGCTGCTTAAGCACATGCAATGAATGACTATCCTTGAGGTAATCAATGCATTGGCTGAGGGGTAGAAGAAGCACCTTCAAGTTTACCACTTTTACAAGAAGTTGACATTTGATCTCGTACATGGAGCTCTCGGTTCAAATGGTTGACGAGATGAACTGAATTCAGGAGCAAACTAGGCCTCTGTTTTCAGAGAGAGTTTGCTACCCAAGCTGGGCTCAAAACAGCTGAAACTTCTGATACTGTTTTCACACTGGCAAAATTTTGCTCAACCCCACCTATAGTCCGGGGTTAAGCCTATTCCACTTTCTGTTCAGACTCGTATTTACCAAAGTGGGCTAGCCCCACCTATAGTACGGGGTTAACTAACCCTGCAATCGTGGTGCTAACTCCTACTAACCCTGCAATTGCGGTGCCAAGCAAATGAATGAGAACAGAAACGAAAAATAGTCCGGTACTACACAATGGAGCGTATCGCAGCTGGCCAGATGCGAAGTAAGTAGCCCACTGTCCAATCATAACATTGCAGTGAGAACATCGTGAATTTTCTTATTCCTGAATAGGCGCTAGTACGGGGCTAAAAAAAGCGTGTGTGAAAAGCCAAAAAAAATAGTCTGGGGTTAAGGATAGTACGGGGTTAAGCAAAACCAGTGTGAAAAGAGTATAGGTCTCATTAAGTGAAAGTATGAAAGCTTAATAAGAATGATCATTGGATGGAAATGTGCAACGGGGGGGGGGGGGGGGGAGAATATTGGGGATATTCAATGTTCTTAGTACAATGATGAAGTTGCTTAATAAAGCATGAAGATGGTGATGCTTTCCTTGATGTAAAGCTTAATTTCGCCATATCACTTTGAGCCAACAATCTTTTGACTCAATTAAAGTAGATACAATTGAACGTGGACATATTTCAGCCGCAAAATCAGATGTTCCTGAATAAACTACTGAAGTGTGCTCTAAGCAGCTGGAACCTTCAAGAATCATCACTTGTCAAGAATTCTGTCTTTTAAAATCTAGCCTTCTGTCTGAGGAGCAAACAAGCTACGTGACTCCATTATGTGAATGGATGTACATTATATGCAGTGTAATGGCATATGCTTATAAAAGGATGCCTATAATTAGCTAATAAAAAGCTTGTAAAAGAAAATGATGGTCTTGTTTACTTCAGTTCCTTTCTTCATCTCTTATGACAGTGATATATGTTTTTCAAAGGAAATGGAGTAAGGGTGGAAAAAAGGGGGGGGGATATTGCAATGGGAAATGAAAAAGAAACAGAGAAATGGGCAAACAAAATGGAGCTCATGACCCTTCCCCATCTCTTTTATTATTCTATATTCCCCCTTCTTTTTTGTGGCTACACAGTTACTGTCCACTCTCTTTTGTTCATAAGTCTCTAATACACCGATGCTTTACCATCTGAGCTAATAATTTGCCTCTACAATTATATCCATAGCACCAGCATTTAAACAGTATTTACATAAAATGGCGCTCAGCTTTCTCCAAATTAAAAAACCACTCTCTTCATTCCTCCCAAGACCTAAAATAGAATTTGAATTAGGTTCAGATAAGGGTAACCCTTAATACATGACATGCGTTCCATCTTGTTATTAGTTTGATCCTTTCATTCCTACTTAAGGCTTTCATGACCTGTTCACATTTGGTAGAAATTATTTCTTGTGCGTTGAGGGAATCACTGAATAATCCATCGGGGGAGAATCTCCGACAGCCAAAAATGAAAAAGGAGAAATGAAAAGGAAGAGGGGGAAAAAGAGAGGGAGGGAAAGGGAGGGAGAGAGAGAAAGAAAGAGAACAGGAACACAAGTGCCCCTCCTATGTCTTAAGTCACGTTATTTATGATATCTGCAGTGTCTTATATACATGTATCTGGGTGCTCGTTACACTTGAAATGACCATATGTAAACGCACCCTATTTTCCACATCCTACATCAACTCAAGCATACGCCTGGTTACATGTTTTGCTTACTTGCAAGGAGGCATGTTATTAAAGTGAATTACGGAGCTAGTCAACTAGAAAGCCTATGCGTGTAACATGCCTGACTAGCTGAACGGACATCGGCCTAGCTCCCCTTTACGCATTGGTACAGGGGTGCATTATATTCCTTGAGGTTGATAGTATGTGAAACTTTTTGCAGCCTTAGATTCTTAATTAATACACCTTTTATTCCATTCAGTCATATTTTCAAGAAAGCAATTGTTTTTATGACTTTCACTTTCACTTGAAAACAAAATTGAAACTCAAACATATCTTTCAGGAAAAAAATTCAGGCATCAAGTATCTCTATACCTTGCAGCCGCCAAGTTCATATTCATGATAATATTATTTCAAATACATTTTTCTCATTCTCTTTCCTCTATTGGTTACAAAATCCTTTCGAGGGCCCCATTTCACAAAACTTGTCATCAGTGACAAATGACAGTTTTTGTTAATCTACTGAAATCCTTGCTTCTGATTGGTTATTGGCAGATTTGTCATTTGTCATTGAAAAAAAGGCTTTGTGAAACGGGTCCTAGGACTTTGAATATTTTACTATGATTTTGGCTGAAAATGTTCAATCTGTCTTCCTGAATAGTATACATTTTAAGGTTATTACATGCAAGTTGTTTAAACAAATAACTTTTAAATTAAAGACCCTGAATTCAACTCTTGAAAGTTTATCGGTAACTGTTCATATATCAAGTGGCCCAGAAGTTGCTTACACTGTATAAACAACCTTTCAAATGCAGGTACAATAGTTAAAATAAATGACAGCTTGAACCATGGTGGGGTCTGATCACTCAAACCTGTTCTTTTCTTACCTCTTGAGGGGGTACATCAAACGAAACTGTCCTTAGGTCCACTTTGACATAGTTATCGATGCATGGAAGAATGAAGAAAATACCCGGTCCTTTGGCCCCGCCCGGTAACAGCCGACCCATCCTGAAGATGACTGCTCTCTCATATTCTTGGACGACCTGCATGAGGTCAAAGGTTAAAGATGAGAGTTCAGCTATGACAAGCATATGGCAACAATTGTATTTAAATTTTCAACTGATAGCCTTCATGTACTAACATTTTCAAAACATGTATTTAGATTTATAATAGACCTGTTTAGTGATATTGTGCATACTTCTTTTGGAAATTATAAAGCTACTAGAGGCTTGCCAGTCATAGCAACACTCAAAGTATGCAAAGTATATCAATAGACATGTTGTTATGCATGGTAGGTTTATGGACCCATTTACTGATTTTATGCATACTTCTTCAACAAAGAAAGAGAAAGAGAAAGAGAAGGAAAAGGAGAGATAGAAAGAAAATAGAACAGGGATATGCAAAATATGAGGTATAAACCTTTAATTTTAACAACATAAATATGACTATGTGGGCCATTACAGCTATCACCATCATATATCATATACTGTTTTGATGTTGTTTTGCCCAGAATATTGGAAATAAGGTGGCAAATTTCATGCATGCTCAGCCATGCATGAACGTAAATGCACACCAACTGATCAACAGCATCCGAGAATACCCAGGGTTGCCTTTCCATCGGACGTTCTATGAAAATGAATAGATGCCATAGGATAGAAATACATCTCCAAGAATTGAATGATCATGTATTTTTAATCTACAATAGCTACTGTATTAATATTTGATGTCCATTATATACTTTCAGATATAAATATAAAAATTGGGTCATCCCACATGGCCATCGATATAGTCATCATGCATTTTTAAGAACTTCTACTATCAAATAAAATAGACCAGCTTTTTCAATCTCAAGATAATCAAAAATTATCAAATATTCTTATAGAGCACTCTTCAAAACACTAACTACAGGCAATTCATATTCAGCCTAATCTGAATTAAATTGGGTATTTTAATACCGTAATGTTTAATCGTAATGTGCCAAGGTATCATAGCTTAGGTGTATAATTACTCTGATCATTGGCTTAGAAAGTGGGCTTATTTCAAATCATCGGGTCATCGTGTATGGCCTTCCTTGAAACAAAAGCAGAAAATCACGTGAAGATGCACGTTACGGACGCGACCTTTTATGGATTTGCTGTAGGGTTTTCACAAAGTGTCAAGTAAATTGTACAAGACCATATGTAGATAAGAGGTTCTTTTTTTCAAACATTATCCCCAATATTTTGTGAATAAAACGTGACCACCCGACCTGACCCGATGATTTAAAGCAAGCTTGGGGGTGTTTCACGAAAATATTGGGTCAAACTTAACTTTAAGTTGGACTTAACAATTATGGAAAGCTGTTAGCATCTTTGAAAATATTTTGTAATTATTTTTTTAAGGCATAAAATGTTGATTCAAATCATTCATATTTTCTATTATCAAGGAGATTTCATGTTCTTGAATTTATGAAAAGTCTCAAATACTAGAATTTTTGCCTTTGAATATATTTACTTTTAAAGCTACAAATGGCTCTCCGTTATGTTCAAGTCCAACCTAGAGTTAGGATCCTTGTGAAACACCCCCCAGATTGTGAATGATCAGCAATGCGTTCATACTCACTTTGAGGCAGAAAAACAATGAAAATGGAAATGTGATAGCAACAACGAGATATGAGCAGATCATCAAGAAGTACACACAGCATCCTAATGAATCATCTCCTGTAGAAGATAAAAAAAGAGATAAAAATACACAAATTAGAATATAGTGATAATTAGGATAATAATTGCAATCATTTGCGCTGGATTTATGTAACTTTTTCAAGTACCATAGTGCACACAGTCAATATTATTCTATAATGCATTATTTTAGATAAGTTTTTGAAAGATCTGTGAAAATGGAACAGACTTTACTGACTGGACTCATTTCATTGGTTAAGGTTGGAGGTCCCATTTTAAAGATTTCTACACAAAAAATATCTTGAGCTTTGGATGAAAGGTGCTCCAGCAGTTCCTCTTTAGAATAGAGAACAGAAGAGGAAATGGTTAAGTTGCTGGATCAGAGAAATTTTGCAAGAGCAATCCTCTAGTTATTAAAAAGTAAAACATGCATAAGAAATGTTGAAACACTGTTCAATAAAAGACAGTCTCTCTCTCTGTATAAGCCCTATAATTAGTCAAGCTCTTCTACGAATTAGGATCATTTACCAAAATAATGGGTATGAGTTACATTCTTTCATCACCTGGCATACAAAATGAATTTCATTATCATTAAAAGTAGTGGGTGGAATTCATTAGACCCAGGGGAGCACTTTTCGGGGAGATGACGGATCATGAAGGCGTGAGGGGGTGATAACCGACGATGATGACTTGTAGGGGAGGGGTGATGACGATCATGAAGACTAGTGGGGATGATGACCTTTGGGTCAGAGATGTGATAAAGATACTCTCTATCTCACGGATGAGTCAGTGGGTCGATCATAATGAGCATCATTTGAATAATGGATGGGTACTGAGTTAACAGTATGGGATAATGATGATGAAAGAGAGAGACAAGAGGGATAGACAAATGGCAGAGAGAGAGGGAGGGGGGGGGGTAGGAGGAGGGAAAGAAAGAGGGGAGAGAGGGCAGGATGGCGATGGTAAGAGCACAGAGAAAGAAAAAGAGAAAAGACAGGTGGACAGACAGATAGAGACAGCGAAAAAAAGAGAAAGAGAGAGAGGGGTAAAAAGTGATGCAAATAGAGTAGTATTGAGAGAATCACAGATAGGTGAAGAAAGTGAGAGATAAATAGGAAAGAGAAAGAGAAAATAGTTGGAATGAGATACAGAAGATGGGAAAGGGAGATTGATCATTAGAAAGTAGAAGAACAAAGAAACAATTATCATCTGAAAAAGTATCATGATGTCCAATTTAAAACATCAAGCAACGCATCATTGAAATTCAAACATTTCATCACACACAACTGCAGATGGATATGCTGTAAGTCTTCCTACACATCTCTCTACATCATTCTACAAGGAAGGAATAACACTGACCTGCACTTCCTATATTTTAAATGCATATAATTCATATCAATTTAACAAAATGGGAGAAATAGTACAAGCCTATGTTGATTCCGATCGATATGACGGATAGGTACGGTTCAGGTATCTGGGATAGGGCTTCTATTACAGTGTCGGTGCACTTCCCAGTGTCTTGTATCATCAGCTGGGGGATATATGCTGCTACAAGGCATGGTACAAGCATCCCTTATTCAACGCCTATACCGGTTGTCGTCGGATTGGAGGGGTCGTCATGGAAACGGGATGGGGAGGGGGTAGTTAGTTACTCCTTCATGCCCTTCATATTTTGGTGTATCATACGTGCATATAACTGTATGTGTAGATCGATACATGAATGCACATTTGCATGAAAATGATTGTATAAGCATCGATCTTCCACACTTTGGGATGCAATCACTAAGGTAATGTCATAAGAAGGAGGGGAGAAGGATGAATATTATTATCTCTTTCTCCTGTCCCTGGCTTGAATATGTTGTCTGTGATCAGAGCCAGAAGGGCATTAACTCAAATCATTTACAGTGTAATACAAGATTAACACCGTTCTGGCTCTTAACAGATGATAGAGCCTGTTCCAGCATAGAGCAGTAAAAATACTACCAGTGTGCATACTGTAATGGATGAGGATGTCATGGAAACAGGTGGGGCAGATGTAGCCTGTTTGGAGCCACATGGTATTAAGTCATATATTGTAAGAAGTGTTAATGTCCTTACGGCTCCAAACAGATGATATCTCTCTTCCACTCACAGTACATCACAACCTTGCATAAATGCTGGATGGAGTATTAAGGCATTACATCTTTTTTTCAAACTCTTTTCTTCACCCAGGTGCAGTTTCCCTTTCATACACATCTCAGGTCTTGCAAAGCACGTCATTTCGTCAGTTGCCCGGTAAAAGGTCGTGTAGCGTGCGCGCTAGTAAAAAAGGTGGAACCGAGAAAAACACTTTTGAAGTTTTAACACCTACTTCAAGTGCTGAACACAACATTGTTTTTATGTTCAATGTAACAAAACTATTCTTAGAGAAAGATATTTACCTAATTTATTATGTTCTCCTATCAATTTGCAAATATATCTTTTATTTGCTACACAACATTTTGCTGGGAACAAAAAAGCCTGAACGCACAATTTAACTTTGTTTAACGACGTTTTGCGACGTTTTGCGGGGCAACCAACAAATTTTGTCCATTTCTATTGATAGTTATCGGGAGACAATTTTTCTCCCTCATATAGCCATATGTTTTTGTTTTATGTATAAAAAGCAAGTACTATCTAGCAATGAGTCATCATCTTCTGCTTGATTGTAAATGATAATCAGACACCAAAAGAAGTAATTTATAATGTCCCTGCAAATATTTCCTTTCAATAAAGCAACAGTCCTCGACAATGGAATTCACAAGGCTCATGCATGAATGCCATAATTAGATCTTGCGCTGCAAAAAACATAATGCCTACTCTCCCCTATAAACCTAATATGAATGATGCAAATGGAATGTTACATCGATATCAATATTTACTTTCTTTTTTTCTTTATACATCATAACCTGCATGGTCTGAATTCCTTGTCGCCAGGATTGGAATTCCAGCAGTAAGCCGTTTTATATATATATATATATATATATATATATATATATATATCTCTCTCCAACCATGCTACGTTGAAGGAGTTTTACAAAGGAATGCATTCTTGAGCTAACAAAGAATGTGGAGAGAATTCCAAGCAAACCGCTAATGAACTTAAACTCAGCTTGTCGCTGATTAAGCCTGGCGTCTCAACCGAGCCATTAATGCTCCCTCCAGATTACTTCTTGCAGAACTTATAATTTTGTATTGATTTAATCCTCGCTGCTCACATGAGGTATTTCTTTCCGTCCCTGACTGTGGTATTTTAATCCTTTTCCTGCTACATGGCCGAATTTAATTGAAATTACAATAAATGCACTTTCAAAAGTCAAATCTGGGATTTATTCATTTTTTTCAAAGTAAATTCTAGCTTTGAATATCTTCTAGGGACTAAACTTCACGACGCACATACTTTTTTCAAAGAAGATAACACACAATAAACTATTTTTATTCAAGACTATCAATAATAACACTAATAATATATACGATTTGTAAGATACCAGATCCACATGTATTCAAACGTTTGACAGTAGTTAGAAATTCTGGGGGAAAGGGGGGTCATTTTTCTCTCCCAAAAATGAAAGGATATAAAAGACAAATAGTATCTGCCCTTTGAAACAAAAAATACCCTTATTTGCCTTGTTTTTAGGCAAAAAGCTAGGGTTATATTTTGTGGAAAATGTTCTAGAAAGTCTGGAAAAAGGGGTCCTTTTTTACTCCCCTAAAGATCATGCACCCCCATTCCCCTCCCCTTTTGAATATGAAGCGATACCACTGGGATAAAGTGTTATTTCTTTCAGATAAAAACACCAGATATTCCAGTCATGTAAACATTATCATTCTAATCACATTCATGCCTAGGTTTCACATTCATTCTAACCATAGCAACAGTAGTTAGTTACAGTCTCGATAACTCTGATGATGCGCTCAGCAGTCGTGGGTACGCATACATAAATGATCAGGGGAGTGTTTCACAAAGAGTAAGATCAACTTTAAGTTGGACTTAACTATGGCAGGCTGTTCATGCTACTGTTTGCTCTCACCATTATGATCTTTAGATAATATTTTTCCCTCCAATAATGAATTATCAACAATTTTTTTTTTTTTATAGACTTGTGGCCATGATTTGTACGTCCATTGAGAGATAAATGCCAGTAAATGGTGAGAGCAAACAGTGGCATGAACAGCCTGCCATATTTGAGTCCAACTTAAAGTTGATCTTAGTCTTTGTGAAACACCCCCCTGTTCAGATATGAAAACAAGTTTCTAGCATGATCCACATCATGGGCAACCAACTCTGAAGCTTGTATTACTGCCTCCCACACAAAGCAGTTTTGTCTATATCTTGCAATTTATACAAAAAAATCGTGAGAACGGAAGATCTGCAATAGCATTTGATATGAACATTCAAAATAATAAAATCTCAATGATTGATAATTTAAATAGTCATATAATTAATAAAATCAAAATTTCAATGGATTTTGTGCTTCCATAACGGAGGAACGCTAAGTAGGCTCAGAATCGCAGTGACATCATACCAGTGGTGCAATTGTCTACAATTTGGCTTTTATTATGACGAGAAGCCTTAAATATGCTAATATTCCTGTTGTTAGTATTCTCATCACTATTTAGAACCTGCATCATAAAGATGATCTTTGTTTAGATTTCTTTATCTTCGAAAATTGGATCCCAAAAGGATTGTCCATTACATTGTGCGTCAGGCTTTACATTTTTGTTAGTAATGTGGAAGTGATTAAAGTTTCATAAATCTATATCATACATCAATCCCATATTGAAAAGGCAGGAGGTCAATGTTTAACATTAGAACAAAACAATACATGTATCAAGCAAAAATCTTCATGCAGGCGTTTTTATTTTGTTATATTTGCTGTCAAGAAGGATAAATTTTGCATTGTATCCCAAAAGAAGCTAAAGAAGAAAAGCAGACTTTCACGTCATTGATTACAAGAATCAATCAATCAACCTAAAAATGTTGCCTTGCTTCTGACCACCCCTCCGGTAGCATATCAATAGCTGGTAGAGTGATACATCTTTAAGAGTTAAATATACAGGTCATTGACAACCTTTGATCTATTACATAGATCTATGAGCCTTATGCTATGGTCACATTACCCAAAAGTAGCCTGCTCGGCGGCCGAGCGGCGAGTTTTTAACCAATTCTGCCCGGCGGCTGCCCGGCCATTGAGTGGCGGCCGCCCAGGCACCGCTCGTTTTTAGGGCATCGCTCGGTCGCCGCTGAAGTTTTAGCGCGGAGATAAAATTTGGGCGGCGCCTGCTCATTTTTCACTCGCCACCCAAAATACGCTCGGTGCCTGGGCGATCGCCGCCCGGGCACAGACCTAATTGCTGGGCGATGCTTAAGTCCAGCAGCGACCGAGCAGGATACTGATCGGTTGGTCGCTGCTTTGATTTGTGACCATAGCTTTAGATAGATACAAAGGGTATAAAGGGTAATTTTAATTGTTAGAACAACCCCTTTGAGAACCTTGGATCTAACATAGATCTATATGAGCCTTGGATACAGAAGATTTAAAGATACAATGAATTGTTCCAGATCAACACCTAGAGTAGAAATTCTGAACTTAGCATAATATAACTTATAGTGTTACATGAAGTACTGATGCTATATGCTACCCTTGAGTATGATAATCCCTCTTTGTCCCCTTTTAAGAGAAAAGGAGAGCAAAATTAAAACAATTACTAATTATCAAGAGCTGGATGGGATTTGGTTGGCTAGAAATGACATAATAAGGGTTTAAGCTTTCAGCAGGCTATTCGTCTGTTTGGAGCCATAAGGGCGTTAACTTTGTGTCAAAGTATATGAGTTAATTAAATGCCCCTCTGCCTCCAAACAGACAATACTCTCATAACTGGTAAAATGAGCATTATTTGCATGATTTTTTGCTAAAAAAACAATAATATTAAAATAAGAGCAAACCTGATCTCATTGTATTTAGTGAAAATATACTAGCTGGTGTTCTCAATTCAAAGCAACATTTTCATGAATTTCAAATATGAAATGCTTTCAACATGTCCACATCATCAGAAGACAGCATGAGAACAAAATAAATAACAGAAGAATAACAACTACTCATCTTAGCCATTCCACATTGGAATGCATTTTACATATTACAGTACTTACTAGAGGGTTTTGAACCGTTCTTGAATGTCCTAAAAATGTATAATACTTTCAAAATATTCACATCATCATATGACAGCATAAGTACATACAGATCCATTTTCTATTACAAATACAACAAAAGTAATTGACTCTCTACGTAATTCCAATTTGAAATGCATCCTCCTAAAAACAGGGGTAATAAACACACCCCTCTACCAGAGATTTTTTACCTGCATAGTACTTGCGGGTGGGTGCACTGGGACCCTTCCTACGCCTCTTGGTATCAGTGCTATCCACGATGCCCATATCAGACACCATGTTATAGTTGGACATGATCTCCTTTTGCAGTGTCGCTCATCAAAATAAGAATTCACACAGGAATCTCTCCAAATTAAAAGTCCTTTTAAGTTCTAAATGTATGACAATTATAGAGGTTGCTATTTCCAAAGAGGTTTGATTTTAATTAATATAGATGCACTCTCAGAATCAAATGTTTCTATGAACCGGTTCACAATAAAGAGCGGATAAGCTGTTAACCTGTTGAATATTCTGCCACCAATATCTCAAGCAGAAGTCCATGTGTTGTGTCAAAATCAACTAGAATCTTACAGCTTAAACATCTGTTCACACAATGTTTTAACAATACTGCAACTGGGCTAGCAAGTTCTGTACATAAAAAGTAGCTGGAGGAATAATAAGCAAACAATTCATTTGCTGAGCTTTCACACTTTTGTCAAAGCCAAGAACATCTACAACTCTTGTCAAAGAAGATATTTCTCAGCAGGCCAGATGATAGTAGGTGAATAAGAGACAAAATACTTGAGGCACTTTGAAAATGATGTCGATCAAGGCACACGCAATGTACACCTTGGCTTGCCTTTGCATCAGCCACAAGTGTGCTCAAAACCACACAGTCTTAGCCAGCCAGCCTACAGTATTTCCATAATCACTTGTTACGTTCAATAAAGCTACACCCAGAACCTCTGTTGTTATTTCAATTAAGGTCGTTCCAAAGCTTTCCCTCTGCACCAGGGGTGGTCACAACGACCCTGCCATAATCGAGAGGTACTTGGCCCGCACCCTAACCTTTGGATCGACTTCCCCCGCGACGTGTACATACTACAATCGATCGCGAGCCGACAAGATCAAGTTTTGAGTAGCTCTGGTGCTAAGCAGAAACACGCATCAGTGACTATCAGACGGCATTAGCTCATCCTTCATTTCAATACGTGACATGTCCACCCCGGTAATGACTTCACTTTACTCCGCTGTCTTGCATAATTGAGATCCTTCAGGAAAACATGCATAATATTGGCGTTACTTTCTTGTAAGAGACCGGGTAACTCAAGCGGAAGATTTTACGAGAAGGAAATCCTGTCTGTATAATGACTAACCATGCAGGTATATGTATATCAATCACTCTGTGATTATATGCTGGGGAAAGATTTACTTTTATTCATAACCCCTTTGATCAGACATAATCTGATATCAATGATAAAACCTTGAACAACAATTTCCTATAAGAAGCACATAGCATAGAGCAAAAAAGATCAACGCATTAATATAAAAAAGGATCTTGTTGTAACTATCATTATCATCATCATCATTATCAATTTAATCATTTATATTAGCAGTGGTATTATTTTTGATATTATCATTACTTTATTATTATTATCATTATTATTATTATTATTACTATTAATATTATCATCATTGTCATCATCATAATTGTAACATTTGAAACATAATCGGGGTAAATTTAGTACATGTTTATTATGACACAAATTCCAATTTCCAATTTCAATACCAAGAAAAAACTATTATATTACTTGTATTCATTAACATGGCTATTAACAAATGCCTTTTAGATATTTACATCAAAGAGATCATTGATTCACAATAGTATATATGTATATGTCCATACTGTAGTAATAAAATACAAGTTTACAATCAATGGAAAGCTAAAAGAATACAAAGGAATAACAAAAATTATGTTCCCTTTTAATATTGCACAAAACCTAATTTTCCCCTCCAAATTACTGGGCAACAGGAGTCCAATTTGCTACAGTTACGGTGATGACATATTAAACATGTAGACCCGATTGCCTTGCCTATATAGCTGAGGCAATGAGGCGTGCTTAATTAATGCAAAGTCATTGTGAATATGCGTATTCCACATAAGATCATGTCATCAAGTCGATAGCTAGTTTTTAGGTCGGCAGCTTCCGATTTTCAAAGCTTTGGATTTTCAGTTTTTCAGAGAGCTATAATTACTCCTCTGACAGACACTAAAATAACATATAATTGATATTATTGTAATTTATGGCTCATAAGCTTTCTGTAGATATATGATTTTATCTATTTCATTTTTCGTTTCCAACAGGGTCTTTAAGATCATTTAACCCAAACTTGATTTCCTTATCATTAGACTAGTTGCCAAAAGAAGTAAATAACCATAATGATGATATATAATATCGTCTCTATGTGCTTCCAAAAATCTATGGATGCTGTTACTCGAGCTTGAGTTATATGACTCTTGATATCATATCTAGAGATTATCGTCTGTTTGGAGCCAGAAGATCGTAAAGTCATATACATGTACAAACACAGAGTTAACTCTTATCCTGCCACAGGGCTAATCCCCCCAGTGCCAGATTTATAACGAGATAATCGGATTAACGCGATGGTACTAACAATTATAGAGCGTGCAAAACACTAGGCACAGTCCAATAGGCATGAACAATAACTGCTATTACGAATGTTTGCTAGCATGCAAGAAGCAGCGTAACAATAGCGTGCACGCAGCCTCATGGCAGGCTATGAGTTAATGCCCTTCTGGCTCTGAGCTGACAATATACATTTTCAAAGAACATTATTCTTTTATGACTTTTTCTTAAAGCTAAAGACCAGTTATGGTCATGCGATTGCATTGTGAAAGAAACATTGTGAAATCGATGATAAGAAATTTGGCCAAATCTTAAAGTTAGAATCACTGTACACAGAAAGATGTATATGGGACTACACACACGTGCGCGACACGTGCATTTGTATCTCTCAACAGGCGAGAGATACACTAATTTACCAAATATATCAATTATTAGGCGGTTTCCCGTCAACAATTTTTATCATGTATTATTCAAAACATATCCTTTCACATGATTGGTAATAAGAGCTTGCATTTCATTTTTTGAAATTGGGGCGTTTCCAATACTGGTCTTTACCTTTAATCCTGATTTCACTTCCTAATCATAAGCCTGCATACCTGATCAATATTAAACTGAAAGCTATCAACAAAAAATCATGTGACTCGGTTGTTTTGGCTGGCTGGCTCATCAAATCTTGATTTTAAATTTTCCTTGTTTATCATATTGGTTGATGTTTCATTATCTTGAATGTAATAGGAAAAGAAAAAAGTTTCTCAGTATTATGGTGCTAATGGATCCACACACACAAAAAAATGTGACTGTCATAAGACTGCCTGGACCTGGACTTTTGCCAGTTATAATATATTCAGCCGGAAGGGCATTCACTCATATATTTCAACAGAGAGTTAACACCCTTTTGGCTCCAAAAAGACGATATTGCATCACTGACATATTGTCTACTCAAATGAGAGTATATAGGTTAACACAATTCTGGCTTCAAACAGAAGATATATACCTATCTACAAAGCATACTGGTATCCCCTTCAGTGTACTCGAATATCTTTTCAGAGCCAGAAGGATGTCAACTTTTTTGCTCTCAACAAAATATATACCCATCATCTACAAATGCATAGTTTCCACAGGTATTCCCTTTGGACAGCGTTTTGGGATAATGAATGGCATCCATGCTATACCATAGGAGTGGATGCCACACACATTTTTTTACTAAACACGTTAGTTTTGGCTCAAATTTGAAGAAAAAAAAATCATTATTTTAATTTTTTTGACTGAATATGTTTAATCTGAGAAAGCTTTCAATTGATATAATTTTCATAATCAGTCTGAAGTAATAAAACTGTCTACTATACATTTGAAAGTAGGATGTTACACACACATATGTATGGGGCAATGAAACATAAAAGTGTCACTTACTCAGAATATGAGGTTATTAAAACTGTCTCTCATAGAAATCCAGTGATAAACAACGCACATTTACTGGTAGTATTCAAGTCTCACCTCTGTGGTCCCATGTACCCGTTTTAGGGTTTGTGCCATATCTCGGCAAAACTTTACGGTCTGGTTTCAACAAACTCTGTCGTTCTTCCATTCCCCTCATATAAGTTTAGAGCCAATTAGAAGCAAAGAGTTTTTAGTAAGGCTCACCAAAATCCATCAAATTCCATCAAAATCATGTAGAATCAATCAAAACTCCTTAGTACACCATTGACTAACTCATTGGCACACACTGTTATAATTTCCAATTACGATTACGATATTGCTCTACTTTTATAATCTTGCTGCAGTTATATAATCACCTTCCAATTACTACATTCAGACTTCCAAAAATCAATGTATAGCTATACAATAATAATATTTTTTTTCTAGTCTGAGCGTCATATATAAGTTGGAAACAAAGATTTTATATGCCTGAGCATCGTTTTAAACAAAAACTCAGTGAAGAATCAAGGTCCTTGGATAGTCTAAATGTCCTAAGTACAAAAATCATATAACTGAGTGGGGCTTATCGTGAGCATGCACTGCATGATTGGCCAGCCGTCATGTCAACTATAATCTCTTCAAAACTAGTTTATTTATATGATACTGGTATCTAGTCTTTGTATGTCCCTTTTGCTTTATGATGACTCTTCATCAGTTAATTTGTTCATTGTCATTTTTACAACAGTGAAACCTGTCTATAAAGACCACCCAAGGGAGACAAGAAAAGTGGTCTTTATAGGCAGGTGGTCTTTAAGTACAGGTTCCTTTAGTACATGTTTCAATGAGAAACCATTTTTCAAGGCAAACAAAAATGTGGTCTTTGTAGACAGGTGGTCACTATAGCAGGTTTGACTGTATCATGTTTTAAAAAGATGTGAAAAAACTGAATTTAACAAAATATATTATACAAGTTTCATATAATTTTGTCTAGTCTGAACAGTATTGGTGTCATCTTGGATTACAGCCAAACGCACCTAGGACAGACTTTGGATTTTGAGATATGCTGGTCATAATAAACTTAGTACATACAGAGTAGAGGGTGGTTAAAGAGAAGGTTGAGTTCTGGGAAGAGTTAAAAAATAATTTGTGAGCGTTATCATTGTTATTATGCAAGGGTGGAAGAACATCAGATTAAACATGTTTCCTGAAAAGCATGGCTCTTCATATTCTAAATATGACATGAAACATCGTAAAAATCCAGGGACAGATTTTTCGCCACATGTTCGTGTAGTCCCATATACATCATTCTGTGTACAGTGCTTGTGACTTTGCCAAGATTTGGCCAAATTTCTTATCATTTTGATGATTCCAGAACCTTGCAATACACACAAATACTTATATACTAGATGATCAACCTTTTCTGATAGATTCCACACCGTTTCTTTCACAATGCAATCACATGACCAGAACATAACTTTATCTTTAACTCTTTATTGTTATTGAGCTCAAATTATCTCGATTGATGTTTGGTTTTTAGTATCATTTGACCTTGGGGTCCAGAAGGACATTACCCCTGATGATTCAATCAATGCCCTCTCAACAGATAATACATCATAAATGCAGTATCTAACATAACACTTTAAATATTGTTTGTGGATAAAGAACCAGAAGGACAGTATTTCTGTGTATAAGTAAAAATGATGTAATTAATTAAAATTACAACAAACAAACTAGACATAGATGTTTGGTCATTACTACAAGAGGGAGGCGCGATAGCTCAGTCGGTAGAGCAGTGGTCTCGTAATCTGGTGACCCAGGTTCGAAACCAAGGCGATGCGCCAGAGCCCTTTGGTAAGGCATTAATCCTCATTATCAGGTCTCTCGGAGAGGACTTAAAGCCTTCGGCAGTCTGGTTGCTTACTTACAAGCATTTGTGCTTTACCACCACCATTCATTGTACAGAGTTTGGGGAGTGACGTGGTTCAGTAGCTAAATGTCTGCTGCAGTGAAGTGAAGTGTGGCTTAAGATTAAATTGGCCCTTGGCCTTGAGAGCCATTAATCTGGAACTCTAAACATTGAAACAATAAAAGATTAATTACTTTGGTCTCAAAATTGAAAAAAATGCTTAGATTAGCTGAACAAGAACAAATCAAGCTTAAAATATTTTTTTCTGAGAAGATGACTGAAGATGAGAAACTTACCTTTAATATTTTTCTCCACAAAATAACCAGTTTGCTTTCGTCGTAAAGGCGGTGCTCTGATTCTTGCCCCTACTGATTCTATTTCGTGTTCCATGTTTTCACTCTTTTTCTCAAGTTGTTAACAATATTTCAAAAATTACCAATCGATTCAATTGAGCTTCTCCCTTTGTGGGAAGAACAATTACAGAGTTGACTAAACCTGAGAAAAAATGCCAGATGAAGAACTAGTTTTCTGCATGAGCTTTCATCTTTTGAAATTTAGATGCTGTTGCTTATAGAAGGGAGATACAAAATTCAGATTACCGTACTCCTTTACAATGCAATATTCATCTTTCATCGAACTGTAGAGTAATTAGTTCACTTGCTATGTGAAACTAAATACGTGCTAGAGGCCTTGAATATATCAAAGCAAATTTGTTGCAATGTCAGTTGAATTTAGATCACTTGCACAAACTTGTGAATTACAAGAATATGACCAAATGATATGACATTTCCCTGTTATGGTGCAAATCCCACTTGCAATTTCCTATATCTATTTTAGCATCAATCTTCATTAATCCACTGCACCACTCTGAAATATTCCATCAAATTTTTCTCAAAATGAAAGTAGAAAAGTGGATTCCAGTCACCAAAACATATCAAATTCTCCAAATCTTTCCTCAGAGTATGCTCCATGGCGCCACCCGAAGATATCGCAAGCACCACTTTCTAATCATCGCGTAGCACAGGTAACCTACGTGCAACTCAATCACCAAAGCTGTTCTGGTAACATGTTTCTTATGAGGTGATCCAGACACTTTCGTGCCTCATACAACCTCATAGCCAGCCAAGGAGAAAACATTTCATTCCAAAGCGTTAATCAAGCGACGCAATATTAACAGCCACATGAGCGGCAATAATATCAAGATAATGATCCTATTCTTCTTCAGGTACTTGGTGAGACGGGAAGGTTAACTACATGTAGCAGCCAACACCTCAAATCATTTATGGAGACAACTAAAAATTTGCATCATTTCTCAACAGATCTTTCCTTTTGCAAACAATGATTACAATCCAGATAAGAGGTCTATCATGCAGGCACTGTCGTAAATCACGATCGAAATATACACAAAACCCACCTTTTCGTGAATATTTGTTTTATTTGGATAATCCCTAGGCGGTTTGCTATTAATCAGAGATGGTAGACGAAATAAATCACTATTCGAGTAAACTTTCAAAAAATGTTGGCTCTTAGTGTGACTAATCAAGCACAGAGACCTTAATGGCCAATAAAACTTCCCTGTTACAACGATTGTCCATTGCATGTATGTACTTGGGGGATATAAAAATGTGAAGAACCCTAAAGACCACCCGCCCCAGATTGTTTCATCATTATTTCAGGAGCATGGCTCAAGTAATCTTGAGAGAAACAGAGAATGAGAGTTTGAGAGTGAAAGAGAGAGAGAGTGAAAGAGAGAGAGAAAGAGGATAAAAATCTTCTGGAAATGCTTTCAGCAGATGGTCAATTTCTAGAAACAAACTCTCAAGACCAGGAAAGTGAGAGAAATCCTAATTCAGCCACAAAACTGAATCTCCAAAGACTTTAGTCTCGTCATTGTGCAAAAGATAGTTTCCTGTAGGTAGTAGTACATGTACGTAGAAAGTTTTCATGCAGCTTGTGAAGGTTTATATTGTAAGGATATCAGTTTTGGGATATTCATAATTTTCCAGAAGTTTAAGCAACTGAAGGTTTTTATTGAAGAGTAAAGGTGTACATCATCAAGGATATCACATTTGGGACATTGAATTTCCAGAAGTTTAAGCATCTGAGAGTTTTTATCATCGAGTGTGAATGAGCCTCTTATATTGGCATCTGGTGATCTCATCTCTTATACTTCATTAACCTTGGATTGCTTTTCAAGATGGCGCTCATCTATATTTAAAAGCGATAAATTGTGCATAATTGATAAACACTGCCAAGCATAAATAACAAGATAATAGGCATAGATAATAGGATAGATATTAGAAGACTGGTAGCCCCCCCCCTCCCACCTCCCACATACACACACAAACATTCAATTTAAGCAATTCATAAAAAAAAGCAACAATCTTCAAGTAGAAGATGCAGCTTTCATATAACACAATGTACTTACCAATACTACACTTTACGGAGCAGTAGTCTAATCAATAATCCTCTTAGAATTAAATATTCAGCTCACCTATTCATTGCAGTAGTTTTGTCCACTTAGTAAGAAAGATATTGATAGATTAAGGCCTATTCAGAATAAGGAGATATACCGCTTCAAATAACAGTTCAGCAAAACAAAATGAAATGAGTATAAAGTGCTCATACTCCTGAATTTAGGAAACAGATAAGAAGAGACTATCATTTTATTGTCTCCCGCTGTCCCCTCCCCCCAAAGAAAGAAAGTCTGACATTTATGTCCATGTTAAATCTGGCAAAATTAATATTTTTAGGGCTGTTTATTGTACCTCTGAACAAGGTCTTACTGATACGTTATACATACCGGTATGAATGCATCCTCTCACTTAAATTGCATTCACAGTACACAGGAACACATAAAAAAAGTGTGCACACTCTCTTCTGCTTCCTCACAATCCCAACACTAGTCAAGGAGGTATCTATTCAAAATGTTCTCGATACATAAATGTTCCTTTGTTCACTCCCCATTGCAAATGACATCTACTTAAATATCACATTGACAGAGTAGATGCCAGTATGATGCAAGTATATATGCACAGAGGCCCAACATGATAAACATATTTGCATAAAAACATAATCATAAAAATAGGCAGACATATTACACATTGACATATGTCAAGGATGGTTAGGACGGTAAGTCAATTTGATAATGAAAGTAATAATGAAAGCAATAATTAAACCTTACAAGACATCTAGTCTCAAACATTAAATTGTATTTTTAGAGTAATTAAACAAATTCTTTGAAGTGAATAAAAATCACAATTCTTGAACAGGATTTCTTGCGCTTAGCATCAACAAGATTTTTTTCTTCTTTTGGGAGCTAGAAGGGCATAAACTCTGGTAATTTTTTTTATTTTCAATGCCCTTCTTGCTCATAACAGACAAAATTTGAACAGTAATGTGCAGACTCGTAATTGAATCTAGTGATTGGGGTATGCTGTCAACTGGTAAGGCGCTATATACCGGTAAGAAACATTTAATACCATCAAAATGTAATACTTTATAATCAGAGAATTAACATCAACTATTCAATTTGTTTAGTTTTACCTTTGATAAAGGGTGCTGTATCCTTCAGCTTTTCTGACTCTACAAATGTTTCTTCTTCTTCCTCATCGTCGTCATCCTCGATGTTGAGAGGAGCGAGGGTAACCATGGGCAATCGCCCGTCGGTCACCACCTTGACCGCTCCTCCTCCGCTGCGTCCGTTTGGCCGAAACATCGCTCTGTCCGAAGAGTTTTGTATCGAGAACTAGCAGTTCAGTGTTCAGACGCTACATGCATGTGCAAAGTCTGCTGCGTCCATGAAACCGAGTCAGATTCCTATGTAGATATCACCGACGATGCATCCACTTTTCAATATCCTAACACTCATTTATCCATCTCCAAACATGCTCTCTTTATTTATCTATGTCGTTTTCTCTGGTTTTGTCTTGTCTGAAGGGTGCTGTATCAAGAACCAGCGTTGCAGTGTATAGATGCTACATTTATGTCCAAAAGTGGCTTCGCGAACGAAACAAAGAGTCAAATTTCAGTTTAGATATTACCGATGATACTTCCAATATTCAATATCCTCGCACTCATTTATCCATCTCTACACAGGCTCTCATCATTTATCTCAGTTGTCTATTCCTATTCAGCCCGGAGAGCATCAGCAATTACAGATGCACGATTTCCAGGCAATTCACCATCAAATCACATTAAGCTGAAAGGCGATGCGTATTGGGGGTATGTTCCCATGTCCCTCTCTAAGGTTTCCTTTCCGATGCAAGCGTCAAACCTCAAACATGCCAGGGCTAAAAGACGCAGTAATATATTCCTGTGAGCTCTGTAAAGTATGCAAATCGCCAGACGTAAGCTTTACTTCAAGGCTAAGATTTGCTATTGATACATGCTGCCAAGAGCAGTGTATTAAACGCTACCTTCCAAGGACGCAAGAAAAATGGTGTCTCGGAGAAGAAAAATCATTGATCACTCCCTGGCCGTTTGACGCCGTTAAGAAAGAAATGAACTCAATCTAATCAAAGCTACACTTAGCGGAGACATTCAAAAGACGTAATAGAGCAGTTGCATCAATGTTTTTTCCTCAGGGTGAATCCTTAAAGACTTTTCAAAGACACCATAAGATGTCTCATGAGTACTGATAAAAAAGTAAAACGGCAGGCGCTAACTTGTCTCACCAATTGAAAAAAATAACTGTATTTAGTCAAAGCTATCTGTAGCTAGGCTCTGGAATACATTTGAAAGAAATATCAAGAAACATTAAGAGACATTAGGAAAGCACAGAGATGAGTGTCCTTTTATGAGGGTGAAACTTGAAGAAATTTCAACCAAATATAAAGAGGGAACTACAGCAAAGAAACTGATGAAACCAAAATGGCGGGTGACCACCTGTCTCCCAGAATGGCAACAAAACCTCAACCAGCTCTGAGAGTGTTCAGCATCTTGTTATAGTTGTCATAAACCAGCATGCTAAACCACACCTCACCATGTTAACAAGTTATTGGGTCTTCTTGTCATTGCCCGGAATCGTTAATATAATGACAAGATGTTCACAGCAGAAATGATAGGAGAGAAAACAGAGAGAGGAGGAGAAAGGGAGAGGGAGAGTGATAGAGATAGAGAGAAGTAGAAAAATAATCATGGAGAGAGAGAGGGGGGGAAGTAGAAAGACAATCATGGAGAGAGGGAAAAGAGAGAGAGGGTGGGGGAGAGAGAGAGGGTGGGGGAGAGAGGAGAGGAGGGTGAAGGGGTGAATGGGGGGGGGGGAGGGGCAGAGAGAGAGAGAGAGAGGAGAGAAGGTGAATGACTTGGCAAAATGCCTTTGGCTAGTAAAGAATTAAGGATTTATGAGACAATAACAGAAACAATTCATCATATACGAATGAACACCTCCTACATTTGTGGAAATATTTGTACTTTTAAAGACTTTACTAGATTCAAAGCTTTGACATTTGGAGGGAAAAGATTCCAAAGAAATGATTTATATGGACAATAAAAACCAAGGATTACATATATCATTAACCTTAAAGGGATTGTTTATCAATGTTAAATCTGAGATACACGGCCCTACGTGTTATCAGTGTCTGTGATATGATGTAATATTGAAGCCCTAAAAAAGTAAAAATCTTTGAGTGACCGGTTTTACCATACTCGTTTTCCCCAATAGACTGTAGTGTTATGAAAACCGTCAGGCGAACGGTTTTCAAAATTTGTAATTCCAATCATAAATATCTTGATAATAAGACAGGCGATCGGCTTGTAAAAGTCACAGGTTCCTGACTGACCTAAAGGTTTATAATTATCATTGCATCATGAGCTAACTCCAGAATATGTTTTCAGAATTTGAGACAAAGTTACCGGATCCCTTTAATAAAACTTGATACATCCAGCGTCTCTAATGTTCATTCACCCTAATCATCCTTATTGCACTTAAACTTCCTGAAGTTACTTTTTTTAAATCTAGAAAACAGCAATTACTCACCACTTACATCATTTATTTTCTCCAAATAAGAAATTTGAAACTCATCCTTCTGACATTTAAAACTGTAAGCATCATGATGGAGAGATTAATGGGTGTATGGTTCAAATTTCTGATTGACCTAAAGAATAAACTTGGGTAGGTATTGGTCATTTCTTTCATCAACTGTAGTCAGGTTTGAAATGTGTCTTGACTCATTGATATCACAGATTTACCTGTAACAAAAGTTTTTTTTCCAATCTTTAATATTAAAAAAAAAAAACTTGTCATGAATAATGAGTTCAGATCTAATGAAGATGGCAAGATTATACTGGACAGTTTGACTGAACTACAAATCTGTTTTCAGTGTTGTTGGGGATGTATTAAAGCCTGCCTGCACTAGTTTGGGTAGGAGGGATTAGACCTCCCTGTGTGGTCACTGACAGATGGTTATCTCATCAAATCAGCTCTCAATTAACATAAGAAAAAGGGGATCATGGGGGACCAACGGGTACCGCTTAGGCATTGTTTGCTATATAGAGGGAGCAAGTAGCTATAAGTAGTGCAGACAGGCATTAAAGGAGGCAAAAGTAATTTGTTGATCAAAGCTTTGTCCCAAGTGCTGGTTATTATGGTCTTTGATTGGATTCCCATCAAATTTCAAAGAGGTATAAATTGTCTGTTGGGAATTAACTCTTATAGCCTTTCTGGTTCTAAACAGACAAAATCATAAACATTATAACAAATAACTATAATATTTTTAAAAAAAAGATCATCTAACATGTCTGTATAGATGCATTTTTATGCATCATGATAATTTGGTGCATGGTGATGATTCGATGCAACTCTCCTTTCTTAAAGCGAAGGTTGAGTTCTGGGGAGAGGTGAAAAATAATTTGTTAGCATTATGATTGTTATTATGCAAGTGTGGAAGAACATCAGAGAAAAAAAAATCCCTGATAAGCATGGCTCTTCAAATGCCTTCATATTCTAAATATGGCATGTAACGGCATAAAAACCGGGACATCTTTTTGTGTACAGTGCTTGTAACTTTACCAAGACTGGGCCAAATTTCTTATCATTTTGATGACTCCAGAACCTTTTAGTACACACCAATACTTATACGCGACATGAACAACTTTTTCTGATCGATTCCACAACATTTCTTTCACAATGCAATCGCATGACCAGAACTCAACTTTATCTTTAAGATGAATGCCAATCATTGCTCTCTGAGCTAGACCAAAGACAAGATCTCTTTTCCAAAGTGAGGATTTCCATTAATGGGCAGGATATCCCTGCAGATGGTCCAAATGTTGATTCTCGCTTTGCTTGGTTTGTTTTTGGGAGTATAATCATTGGCTCATTACCATGGTGATGGGATGATGATGCACATGCAAGAGAAGCCTTAATGGCAGGTAGCTAGATCACATGAAACGTTTGGAATCTCATTCACTAAAGACGAGCAAGCTTCCCATTTATCAATCAATTCTGATTTAAAATCTTATACGGCCATCTGACTGCTATAACAAATCAGTCCCATCTATTTAAAATGTTGTTTGGTACATGCAGGTGAAATCAAACTTTTCAATGAGAGAAGACCTTAGATGATCAATGACATATATTCCATGATTACATGACATTCTTCTTGTTCACTCCAAGTACTACAAAATGGCAAAGACAGACTAGGAACACAGCCACTGTCTGATTTAAAGCTGGGGAAGAATTTCTGAATAGTGCCCCATCCAGCCCCCTTGACAAATTCCTGGTTTTGCCCCTGGACACAGCTACAAACTACTCTAATGGTTCAATCACTTCATGATAGGTACAACAATCACTCTGTTCCCTCTGTAAATAACCAAACATGGATCCAATGTGAAACATAAGAGCAAACCATTGAACTTGATGACTGATAACATATTGATCACACATTCACAGGCAGAATAAAGAATACATCCACAGTATTAGAAAGAGTTTCACTCTTCTTCCCAATGTCCATCAACTGCAAATTCAATCTTACTTCAGCTAAGAATGATAGAAGAGAAATTACTTGGCATTTTTAGAACAACAATTTCCTCCCTCCTTATGCACACTAAAGACTAGATTGGTGATTAATGATTGTCACAGTGAGCTTTATAGATGGGACAATTTGCTGTGACATTGTGTCAAACTTCCTGATTCCTTTGAAAAATAAAAAAAGAGATAAAGAGAGAGAGAGAGAGAGAGAGAGAGAATATTAAGCAAAACTCTGTTCTGTATAAGCTCTGAACTCCAACAAGAATAATCCTAGAAAGCCGAGAACAGATGAAAACAATATACACTGCAACCTCCCACCTATCACTACCACACGCCAAAAGGTACAGAGAAGGGAAAAAGACGGATTAAAGAAAAAGTGAAATCCGTGATCCAAACCACGGGGCGATATGAATATTATCGATGTCCACGCAACGCCCAGGAAAAACAGCCCTCTGCTTTTCTGTCACCCAACTCAATCTTCGACACGACGGCTGCCCAACACCAACCACGCAAACATCCTCGCTGGATCAAAGTCTTCAAAAACATCGCCATGAAAATATGCACGGCCATGCCCACATACACACGTATTGATTGGGCATTGAGGAGACATGGTTAACTCCCCTACGGCCGTCTCCGATTCCAAAAGAAAGTTGCTCCTCCTCAAGTCATTCATGTAAATGTCAAATTTGTTGGAGGGATGATGATGGAGACAAATTAACCTTCGTTGAGCAGGCGTGGAGGAAGAATGCAAACTTTGGCACGAAGACACTTCAACTTATCCAATACCGTCTTCACCCGAAGAGCTTGTACTTAAAGAGTGTGCACTGTGGCAGGCCAGGGGTGGCAAAATGCCCCCTTCCCCCTTCCTAGCTAAATAATCAATATATTCTAATCCTCAATCTATTCTAATCCTCAACTATGCCATACAGGGCACAAGAAGGGTATATTAGCCACTGGCTCCTGGGCTTTGAACTTCATTTTCTAAGCTGCAAACCTTATTGATGCATAGGTATAGTTAAAGATACCCTCAATCTAAGACACCATCTTAGGCACCCCCCTCACCTTTGCCCATGCACTATTCGTATCATCAATATACCTGAAATGCAAATGACACCTTCTCTCCAGAGCCTGCAATGAACTCTAGTATCACAATATCAGAACTCTTCTAAATATCACTGTATTCAAAAAGTGCAAATTCACTCTATTTGTGACTATTTTCAATCTGCCTCAGTAATCCACTTTCTATAGATTATGTTATCACATTAATGTGATAATTAGATACATATAATAATAATAAAAATATAATAATAGCCTAATAGTCCACTCCAAATTTTATTAAACCGAAACGGAAATTCTTTTTGCCCAATCGATCGTGAGCCCGGCAGCCACTGAGCAGCGCCAGATCGACGTTGCTCTATCCCTTATTGTTGAACGCCAAACAAGGTAGCAACAACTCCCATCTTTTAACGTCTTTTGGTATGACGCGGCCGGGGTTCGAACCATCTCAATCATATCTCAATCATCATCACTCCAAAATTTACTCTGCAAGTAAACACATGTGACCTAAATTTCCCAATTTCCATTTTGTGATGCATTCTTTAGAACTGTAATAATGAAAGTGAGCCATTCATATATACCATATATGTACATTACATCAATTTTTCTTCAAGAACAAAAATTATGATTCTGGAAAAGTATCAGTTTTTAATTCTGCGCCCGAACTGGTTTAAAAGCAGTCTGTTTTAAACGATAGTTAGTTTTTTTTATAATTAAATGAATATAATGTTCAGCTTTAGAAAAGACAGAATTTGGTGCAAACCACGTCAATGTAATGATAAGAATTCACTCGCCCTTGATGCTCCTCCTAATTATAGCTTGCCATTACATGAAAACAAGGTGTGGATATAACTAGTGAGCGGGTCATCCATCAAACCTCTGGCAATCCTTCTCCTATCCTCCAGCAATATCAAGACCGATGACGATCATTTTATTTCCACAAATCCAGATTCATCCCATCCCGATTCTTCCCATCCCAACAGATTAACGGATAGCTGGATACTTATCTCAGAGCTGTACACAATAGAATAATTTCTGTGAGCATTATGTACAAACTTCTTTTGTATCTTAGTATGAGACTTTTTTGTTTTCCCTGTCCTTTTTGTTGTTTTTGTTTTGTTTTTAAAGATAATTTTATCTTTTTCCTCATTGGCAATAATCCTGCTCGCCCTTGTGGCCCTTATAAGTCCTCAAGAAACTTTTAGGAAGAAAAAAAAAGCCTTTTCTCACGGGGAAAGATGGAGGGTGATCACAGTTCAAGTGTGAAAATAAAGCTCACTACCAGACTATATAAGATTATAATCCTTGTAGAAATTATTAATTCTTCATCATGAAAGAAAGATTTCAAACAGAAGATTTTCTAAAAACCTATTGAAGATAAAGTCTGCCTCTTATGTTGCTAATGGACTGAACTTTCAGAACTTTCAGAAATTTTCCCCTAAACGCAGAAAAGATCACAAAATATTTTTATGCACTGAATGAATCTTTATTTTGGTAGAACATGTAATTTCCATATACCCCACCACAATAAATCTTGCGCATCATAAAAATTTACAGGAAATGCATGTAAGGACAGGAAAAGCAAATTTGATAATATGCTTTTCTCACATCAGCTACATGTGACAGGCTTTAATGCAAAGTAAGTTTCTATGGTACTTGTTTCATTTTTACCCTTGGGTTATTCATCAATTTCCTCCCTAATGCAAGAACAAAATCCCCAACGAGAATCGGAAGTCCACACTTTCAATCATGGTCTAATCAATTTCCCATTAATAAACCATCTTGGGTGATTAGGTCCATAAATGAGAGGTTTTGTAATCAGAAAGGGTGGTGCCTTCCTCAGCTTTTCTCATATGCAGTCATCAAGCTGGACTGTCATTTTCATTCAACTCACTGATGATTATATTGCCATGATATCATTTAAAGGCACACTGTCCTACTTGTAGCTACTTGCTCCCTCAATATAGAAAACTTTTCCAATCAGTGCCTGTTGGTCCCCCATGATCCTCTATTTCTTATGTTATTTGAGAGCTGAGTTGATGAGATAACCACCTGCCAGTTACCTCACTGTGTGGTCTAATCCCTCCTAGCCACACTAGTGTTGATAAGCTTTAAAGGCTAGAACATGGAATGAGTTACTTTGAAAAAATTGATTAAAATACATGGCCTGCCTATCAAAATTGGTGTAATTGCTTACAAAACAAAACAAAGAAAAAATACCACAGATCAGCCAAAATACAGTTTCCTTTTGCATTTTGGAAAACTGCATTTTATCTTGAGCTTTCTTTAGCTAAACCAGCTGGTGTATCATGTCAGAAACATATAACATATAAGTTATGTTAGAAGCACTTTAAGAGCTAAGCAGAAGCTATGAAAACAAACTTAGTTGACCAAATCATCTTATGGGGGCTAAAAGGGTGTTACCTCATATAACCTCAAATAAATGCACTGTCATTTGTGCAGAGTTAGCACCCATCTGGCTCTCAACAGATGAAATTGTATGATGAGAGACAGGAGGGCTTTAACTCTGTGTTGAATAATATACAAATAATGAATGTAAATGAGTTCAATAGTGCAAATATTTTCATGAGTTCAAGGATTAACGTCTCGTTGAATAGAACGTTAATGTTTGAACTCATGAAAATATTCGCACTATTGAACGAATGAAAACATTAATTATTTGTTTTATGGTACAAGTTAGTGGATAACCAAAAATGAGCACTGAATAGAACAAAAATGCACAGCAAATATAACCAAATATACACGCTTAATGACGTAGTCGTTCAAGAGATTATTTATTGAATCAAGAATGCCACTAAGAATTGATAAGAGGGCTTGAAAGCTATTTTGTACACAAAAAAATCCTTAACTATGGTCTGAAAATAACTAACCAGGGCCTGAATTCATGCTATTGCCTGAAAACTGGCATCACTAATTGAATATCATGTGACCAACAATCCTCCAATCAAATGACAAGGATCTACTTAGATGTTATATTACATGAGATACATATTCTTCTAGTTCATGACACAATGTGATGATGATGCATGCCAACATTACTTCGGGACATTCTTCGGCTCTTTGGGTTTGTGGCTGCACAACGACCTGTCCCCGCAAACATCGCTTATTACCTAGGAGACGATTTAGCTGAATACCCGTCTGAATTGGAAGCTCTTCCAAAAATCTAATTACAGGAGAACAAAGTAGAGAATTGGCAAACTAATTTGATCAGGCCTGCCATGGCTTTCAGATGCATTCTTCTGTAAACCTTTACAGTTGTTTGAATAGCTAAGTTAATTATGTGTGTGGATTCTCTAAACATGGTTAGAGTCTAAAGTACTTTACATTGAATGATTAGTATCACTGTTTAGGAAACTGTTGAACAAATTTACATGCATTTGATTAGTTAATGACTAGGAACGGTGTAAATAAAAGTCAAATTAGTCTCTGAATATTCACTCTTTTCATCATAAGAGCACAGCATTTATTTATCTGATGGTTACCTTTTCTAAGATTGTAATTCATTCCTAAAGAGTGCATTGATAAGAAATAGTAGTCTTTTCAAATCAGGAGAGATTTTATTCCTTTTTTTGCATATCGCATAAAAATAACTAATACAGCCTTCACGATATTTGAGTGCCAGTTCGGATAAAACATAAACTAAAGAATCCACCGGAACCTACACAGAGTAAAAAGTACCCATACATAAATCACAATTGGAAAAGATATATTTGACAGAAAATGTAAACTGCCAAGGCTCGTGAAAAGGTGTTTTATCAATTATTTATCATTATCATTACAAACCTATACTATACATACAGCAAATGAGTAGGGGGTCTTATGAACATACGTTTTTCCTTGGTGTACAAAGAGAATTTATCACAAGAACTCAAAGTTAAGTAATGACAAGATTACCCTAACCAAAATAAAGACAAGATGTCCTCAACAAACGAACTAAGTAACCCTGCTTGATTTGATGCAGCGAAAGAAAGACAAGTAAACCGGTGATTAAACAATAGTATCTATTACCCCTGACCTTTTAAAAGTGCCACCTCTCGATTGGAAAGAAAAGAAATACCCTGTTTACAAGAACTTGTGGGCAAGTTAGATTGAATGTTGATGAGATGCTGGCGATGATAGCAGTGCGTGTTATTATCGTTTACAGGCCAAATTAGGATCAAGTGAATTAAGTCCTGGAGTCGTATACCTTTCACGCACCGCATCACGGTGAAGGGAGTTGTGGCACTTTATGGCATGGAGATGTATTTGCGTTTTTGCGCATCACCACACTGCATATGCATGTTCAATGTTGTGATAAGTGAAGCAGCCTGATAAATGTTGCTCTCAACTAAGTGAAGACATGAACCTGTATACTAAGATCAGCATCCATCAAAAGTGCCTCTTATTCAAAACATATCAACTGGATTGCACTATAGACCTATTTCGTACATAAGAATTGAGACTGAATAAAAAAATGCATGTTTGATATCAACAAAGATATATACTTGGGTCTAATTAAGTCCTGCTCAGACAAACACTTTCATATAACATTTCACAAATTTAAAACATGCATGAAAATGCATTTTATACAAACAAAAAATTGACTGAATCGCACTGAAAAGAGCAACATTACACATTACTTTTTAAATCTGTGCTTGAAATTAATAACAATGAAATTAATAAAATAAGCTATGCTTTGATAAAGTTGTTCATATGGTTTCACTCCGATGTTTTGAAAATGGGATTTAGAGTTAAAAGGGAGTTAAAAGGGAGTTAAAAGGGAGTTAAAAGGGAGTTAAAAGGGAGTTAAAAGGGAGTTAAAAGGGAGTTAAAAGGGTGTTAAAAGGGTGTTAACTGTGTGTTCATGTATATGGGTCAACGCCCTTCTGGCTAGAGGATAGAGCACAGTTCATGTAGTGTCAGGTATTCATGCCTAAATCTAGGCACTATCAGATCCTCATACATTAATGTAATAACGCATCACTTCTACTCTTTAAAAAGAGAGTTTCACCTTCGACAACATATCATATGTCTTTATCTACTCAAAGAATGATTTTAAATGACAAATTTAGAATAATTTCCCGAAAAATGGAATGTCCTTGATTTCCTTTGTCCTTGATTTAAGTATAAACAACCAAAGAAAAAATAAAGTGAAGATGAAGAACAGCCAATCAATCAGAGACTTAAAAGAGCACTTGTAAAGTTATCTCCAAGACTATAATTTGGTCGCTACCTTTTTCCTTTGGCACTGAATAAATCAATAACATGAGAGGGGTGTTAACCAACTACCACCAGACATAGAATAATCTACTCATTAAAAACCAAATGTTCAATCAGATCTTTAAAGAGCATTTGTAAAGTTATCTCCAAGACTGTAATTTGGTTGCTAACTTTTTCTTTCAGCACTGAATAAATCAATAACATGAGACGGGTGTTAAACCAACTACCACTGGACATGTAGAATAATCTACTCACAAAAACAAAATGCTTAATCAGATCTTTAAAGAGCACTTGTAATCTCTAGGATCATAATTTATCACTTGCTTTTCTACCACTGAATATACATGTAGACTAAATCTACACAGAAACAAATATCATGTGCCCTTGATTTATGCATCGAAAAGTGCAAATAATACAGAGGAATAACAGCTGACCAGAGTCAACTTTCCTCTTTGCTCTCTAGGCGCATCTTCATCATCTTAAGATTGCCAAATAGCCCGCTATTTCTGATTTGGCAAATCGCGTCTTCATCAGCTTGAGATTTGACCTTGACACTTGAAACTCGAGCTTGAGATATTTTGCTCAGCATTCGCCCATAGTGCGAGTCTTCTGGCTGGCCGGACAAATAGCAGGATATTTTGCAAACTAGCCCAAGATATCTTGGGATGATTATCTCAACCAAATATCCCCCTAAATGCAAATTAACTGAATAATTTGCAATTGGGTAAGTTGAAATAGCGAGATATTTGGCAATCTCGTGCTGATGAAGACAGACCTTCTGAAGATGGACTTATTTGAGTGGCAGGAGCAGGTTGCTTGAAAGTTTGAGCCAGGATTTAAATCGGCCAAGAAAACAAGCGTTGCGGCCAGCCAGCCCGCAGCAGCACTCGAACGAAACCTAGCCAACACCTTGTAATGTACGGACACATCTTAACATGCAGGATGCATGCGTTTATTTCAGACTGAAGTACACCCAGCAATGCACATCATGCAATGTACATGTATGCAAAGTCACATTAACGTTCTGAATAGCATATGCAGATTTTGTGTGTGAAATGTATTTCATTTATAGTATTTTTGAGATACTGAATTTTTAAAGATTACTTTGATTTTACAAGCACCCAATAGCACATTGAATATAAGCCTAAGAAAAAATCAGGATGTTGTCTATGGACATTGTGTGTTATGATCAAATCATATTCAATTGGATTAATGGTATTTAATATTCTTACTTTTTATTGAGATATTAAAGGGAAAAGTAATTGATCAGATATATATCAATTGTATACCTTTTTTCTCCACACGTTGAACACTACTCTAGCATATTTGTGACAAGTACATTCTATTGTTGAAAAATGACCATGGCTAACAAGCTATTCCAATACTACATTACTTAAATGAAAGACAAATGTCAATATCAAACTATATTAAATTCATGAGAATTCAATTAAAAGGCATTGCAATCTATACTGTGAGGATACTTTTTGCAGAATATGTGCATTTGAAAGAAACCATGTTTCTATTCTTGCAGAGCAAAGCAAGCTAATGAAAATGGAAACTACTTTACTAATTGTTTGAATATAATTAAGTGTCAGTGTTACATCACCAAATGAGAAGAACCTTGTAAAACAACACTAAGACCCTACCAACATTCTACAAACAAAAAATCTGACATGTGCAACGATGGAAACGTTTGATTGAAACATTTCACACAACGATGAACCCACGACATCGAGTGATTCAATTTCTTACAACCTCCCGACATTACAACTTCCCTTGGAGGATTGAATTTTATTATAATCCATTTTGGAGATGAAATTCTGGATGATGAAGCAGTATCATCCGATATCCGCTAACCTTGTACGACGATCCTCCAGAGACTACACACGCGACTTGCTGCAAGAATCCGCTGCAATTACAAACGAACAGGATATCCCGCAACAAAAGGAAACGGAATCATTACCACGATGGAATTTTATAATTGTAGACTTTTACAAAGAGGTGACCCGAGGGTGGAGACATGAATAAACACTTTCCTCCAGACTCTTTCCTCCAAATTATGCATGGTTTTGTTGTTGCTTTTTGCAAATGAGAAGAATTCTCAGAGCAGAGAGATTGATGAGGTGGTCCATTTCCAAAAACTAGCAGTCTGTACCTGATAAAGACAGATTTTATTATCAGACAGGTGGGTTAACTCAACTACGAATCCCTTCCTCCTTTTTGATGCATCACTTGGTAAGACCGGTAGAACTGATGCTATCCGAAGTTTAAGATAACACCAGTAGGAGGAGTCCTCCATGCATCCAACAATCGGCTCATCTCGTTCCAACAATCTATCACAATAAATACTCCTCCGTCATATCCAAAGAACTCTGTCTGTAATTAGAGCAACATGTTTGATTTCAGCCAAGTACATAGAGAGATGTATACCCCTGCATCATCCAACTACCGGTAAAGGTTCATCTTCAATTCCAAACAAGATCCTATCATCAATAAGAGATGCTAAAACAAACTAACTTTGTACCTCAGAAGTTATTGCTTCCTGGTGTATACCATCTCTTTTTTTAAAAACCGAGTACCAATCTTCATTCCGCGGTCAAATAAAAAGATGTAGACTATTGGTTATGTGTCCAATGGAAAAGTGGTTCTTCCCTGCGAATACATTTCACAAGTACCAATACTATATAATTCAACCATCACATAAAAGATGCAAACTATATAATGCTTGTGTGTCTACCATAAAAACCAATTCCTCCTAGTGCACACCTCAAGAGTACCAATTTTAATTCTACCCTCAAACAGAAATGAAGCGACCGGTTAAACCAGTTGAGTGTGGACCGACGCAAAGCGACTTTATCCCCGATGTTTACACTTTTAGCGGGTATCAATTTTGCTCAAGGATAGATGGTGTGCGTTGTCTCCAAACAGAATGGAATGAAATACAAACAAATGAATGAAAGATGACATGAAGCAGATGATTTGATTCATAGACGAGGCTGAATGGCACACCAGGATGTCTCCTCCGGTGTCATTTTTCTCTTTTTCCCCTCCAGCCCGGCCGTCTCTGTCCTTCAATATAATTCCCATGTGTTGTTTTTCCTGTAGCTTCATATTAATATAGCCCTGTAGTCTCTGTTTTTGTTTTGGTATGGAGACAGATATTATAAATTTGTTATCTTTCCTTTTCTTTAGGTTGTGGTTTCTCACATACGTATGCTCGCTCTTACATTTCAAAATATTGATTCTTTCTGCCTTTCTATCTCTCTAACTTTCTCTCCACCATCTTATCTTATTCTACATTTTAGACATCTCATTCTTCATTTTCCTACCTCTTTTTCTTTTTTTGTCCCTGTTCGATTTAAAAAAAAATCTGAACTCTTCATTTCAACTTCTTTTTTTTTTTTTTTTTTTCTTCTTTTCATTTTACTCATCTTATTCCCCTTCCCTATCTTTATTCCCCTCACACACAGGCCAAGAAACTTGACACATGTTTTATTAATGTATTGCAAACAAGCAGATCCACTTAACCTATTACTTAAGCCAAGGGTAAATAGGGGATTTTGTTTGATCAGATTATTCCTAGATTACTACTAGAAGGGCACAACTCCGTATTGAAAAAACCCAAACTACACCTGCTCGTGTCCGAATTACACAATGCCCTACCAAAATACTGCAAGCAACCCTGTACCTTAACATGCATTACCCTACCCCATAATGAATACCACCTGGTCATAAGCATACAATGCCTCAGTCTTTGTATGTTCATTTCAATGCTTTGCACATATAAGGCGGTGTCACACAGAAAAATCCCTTGAAAAATCCCTTGAAAAATCCTTTCAAGGGAGAATTTTTGGCCTCTGTGTGACACCGCCTATATGTGCATTGACGTTAACACACAAAATAGAGTATACTACTGCAATCAAATATGTCATACATTGAAATAAACAAGCAAAATGAAATATACCACTGTAATGAACAAAATGTTTGACAAAACTGCACATTACACAGAGAAAGAGGCATCAACGACCCATGCTACATTAAATAACATGACACCTTAAACCTCATAACATTCCTGCATGTGGATATCCTCCTGAAAACTCATAAAGGGATATCCAGACAGTCGGGAGGGCAGACGTTTAAAATGTACAAGGTGATCGAGTAATAACGGCAGTCCTTGCCGGTACTGCCTATCAACTTAATGTCATGATGCATGCAATTTATTACATATTATGGAACGGTAATAGTTCCCTGACCCAACATTAAAGGTAGTCTAGAGAACCTGCAGTGGTAGTACGTTTCAGTATAAAAATGTCTAAAAATCATTCTCTACGCAAATGTGAAAGAATTAAGTAGCAACTCTACATGAATTTAGCTTTAAATAGGTTCTCTCTATTGCATAGAGCATGTCTCTCAAATAACCATTAATTTGACATGTACAAAGTTGATAACAAAAGCAAAATGTGATTTTATTTTAAATCCTTTTGGTTAAAAAATTAATCTTTGTATATTGGCAAAGAATCTGGATTAAAATCAAAGATAACACACTAGATACATTACCTCTCTTTTCCATTTATAATAAAAATGTAGGATGAAGGGTGCAAAATTTGGTTTGTAGATTAGTGTTAGAATTGTTGAAATAAGATGAAATAAATAAATAAATAAATAAAATAAAGAATTCATGTTAGGTATAGTATTTTGTCAAGGGATGAAGTTAAGAAATCAATTAGGATAGAAACTGAACCATGGATCTTATGTCACTTGGAACATGTGTTATAGACCCTGGGCATCTTGTCATTTGAAGCACACCACAGCTAAACAGCTATTATGTACCTCTCAGAATGTACAAGTGGACTTTATGATTCTGTGGTCGTGGCCTAGGGTGAAGGCGGGGTGGAGGGTGAAGGCGGAGGGGGGGGGGGGGGGGGGGGTTGCCCTGCTATTTAGTTCCTCTCATAACATCTAAGTGGATTTCATGTTTTTACAGCAAGTAGGGGTTTCGTGAAGTTTTTAGTGGCATTTTTATTGCCTCATGCTGTGTAATGGGAAAAATAATAGCACTGCATGAAAATCACCACATGAATACTGTCAAGCACTTATCTCTACAGCATGATGATGACAATGATAGGATGCAGTCCCATGGTTAATTTATCTGAAGGGGGGATGAGCTCCATACTTTAATACTGTAACAATGGCTGTACAGAATTTGAAAATGCTTAAAACTTCAGAACTAATGACTTTCATAATTAGCTAAATAATTAAAATAGAAAGTTGGAGTGAAATTGATTAACATTTCTGAAATTATGCCTCGAAGAAGCAAGAAAAAAAATATTGTTGTCATCCATCACATAGCCATCTGAAGATTAAAATACCACAGATCTGAATGTAAGAGTACTTTAAGTTCCCAACTAGCAAAACACCCATAATTATTGAAATGCAAAATGTAAGGAATTCATCAGTGGTAAAACTTAAAGCAAGCTAACAGATGGGCGAAAATCGTAAGATCTTAAATCTGTAGAAAAAAATATCAAAGGATAAATTTGATGAATACGTCCACATCTACCCAAGATGTAAGATCAGCAAGTTCAGGTTTATTTATTCTATACTTCAATACAGGCATTTAAACCTTTCCAGTATACAATATGGTCATACAACAAGCAAAAATATGATTTAAGTAGCTTTCTTCCATCCTACTATACCATGGAAACATCAAAATGTTTCTACATCTTCCAAAGATATTGCAGGTGCTACACAACAAATCTACATACTACATAACTACTATAATCAAACCTCCATGTTAGAAACGATTCTGTATATATACTTGATAGACAAGAATTTAAACATGTGCATTAGACAAATTAGTCTATAGGCAAGTGTAGAAACTACAGTTGCTTCAGCAGTCTGACCATTATGCAGTCAATGTAGACATAGTGTTTACATATCTACTTGAGATGTTGGGAATTATTTTGATGCTATCATTACAGGTAAACCTGAATAATTAAAATAATTCTATTCTTCTAATCTCCAACTTAGACAGATGATAGACAGAAACAATAAATCTGACTGACATGAGTGCTATACTAGAATACATTATTTTTACTATTATTATTACATAGATCATTATAAGTTATAGTTGTTGTATTTGTTCAACCTTCAAGGGAATATTTTGTTGTCTTATGTGGGTAAACTGCTTGACAAAATTGTAGGAGTCAATGTCCCATGATTGTCTTCAGACTGAATAGTTTCCCCTTGATATGCTTCTTTCATTAACCACATGAATTTGCATTACAGTGTGGGGGATTTTCAAGTCCACTAATCTTAGACAAATCTAAAGGTGATTGATTTGTTTAATCAGAAAGAAACATCCAATGCAAAAAAACAGAAAACAGAGAAATTACTCTGAAATGATCTTGCATATTTGATTACTTTTTCCAATAACATCATTGATGGACTTGGTGAAGTGAGATGTTTATGGATTAGCTGTACCAAGACGTAGAGGCTTAAATCCTCTCAAAGGACATAAGTAAGAGGATTATTTTTCTATGATAGGGCTAGAGCTTTTTAATAGCCCCCCCCCCCCTTCCTTTGAAGCATGAATAAGCCCCTTCCCAAGACTGTAACTCAATCCCATGGTCTAAAGACCCTAAGTGATCTAATGCTCTTTGATAGAGTAATGTTTGAACGACTTGACGTCTTCAAAAGACTGTATTCACCTCTATGATGCCTCCAAGTTTATAAATTTGTATCAAAAATGCATTTTGAAAGAAAATCTTTGAATATATAATACATCCATGAATACTACAATGATTATAGTCGGTCATGTATGGCATCATTCACATAGCAATGTCACACAGGAATATATAACGCTTCAACACTTGAAAACAGATGTTCAATCCATTGGGAAAGGCATGCGTTTTAAAAACAAAATCATTTGTGTGTTTTTTAAACAGCTTAAGGAGCATCAAGCCCCTAATGTAAAAAGCCAACAGAAAGAAAATTAGCAAATTGCCATTATTATGTACTTTAATAGCTTCACAAAAGCATCAAACTATATTAGCTTGATCACCGACAATATTCTCTCCAATATTAAGGTTTTGATGAATAAATTAGCAAATTATCAAGAGCATTGTAAAAAGATAAAAGATAATGAAATAGAAAAATGAGTGGCAAAGAGGTGAAAGGAGACCCAAAGGAATACAAGAAATTAAATTGAAATACAATTCTTCAATGAATATAGACATAATGCTCCAGAGAATCTACATCAGATAAATCAAATAGCTGTGATTGTGAGTGACATTAATCCAGAAAGAGACGACATGAAATCCTCCATAATCTCATCACAGATATTGATAAACCATCGCTCTGATTCACTGTGAAATCTTTCACATTAAACAACGACTGGAATACAGGAAATTCGGATCTCGCGTCATATCCTCACAATGAATAATGAAAACATCCTTTTGAAAAGCAGCTTACACATTGATCAGCAAAATGAATCCAACAAAAAGATTTCTCGCAGTATATTCCAGATTTGATTAAGAGAGAGAGAAGCTCTGCATTGCAACGAATGATATGAGAGGTGGAAAGAGGTTTGAAGTGTAACCTGTTTTGATCAAAACACAGCCATTTGCCTGTGAAGTATTGGGTCCGTCCTAACAAGCCAAAACCACAGTAACACCTGTATGGAGGCAAGCAATTCCACTGATGGGGCGAAAGTGAGAGTTCAGGGAAAGTAGAGAAAGAGAGAGAGCATATGTACATGGGGGAGATGAAAACAATCTATGGGAGAAACCTTGCGGGAAGATTACCACGGTGACGCCACGAGGAGATCCCAACTCGATCGGGACAAAATGGAAGGGCAGAGATGAGAGAGTTCCGAAGTATCGTGGCAAAGAGGAAAAGGACAATAGTGTTAGAGCGTTGCAAGTGTGTGTGTCTTGATGAGGGGTTTGGGGTGGGGAGAGCCGGATGTGTGTGTGGGGGGGGGGGGGCGTGGGAGGAGGAGAAGGCGTGAAATCAAAGCTTGTATTCTATCCTGTGAAATTAGAGAAGTGTTAAGTGTCTGTGCAGCCAGCTGTAAAGACCGCAATGTTTGGTTAAAAGTGTGTTCACATAAAGGTTTCTACAGCAATTGACTATAGCGATTCACTGTAAATGTTGCAATGTTTGGTTAAAAATGTGTTCACACAAATATTTTCTACAATGATTTACAATTCACGATAAATATTGCAATGTTTAGTTACAATTCACGATAAATATTGCAATGTTTAGTTAAAAGTGTGTTCATACAAGTGTTTGCTACATCAATTGACTATAGCAATTCACTGTAAATACGGCAACGTTTGGTTAAAAGTGTGTTCAGATAAAGGTTTCTACAGCAATTCACTATAGCAATTCACTGTAAATACGGCAACGTTTGGTTAAAAGTGTGTTCAGATAAAGGTTTCTACAGCAATTTACTAGAGCAATTCACGGTAAATGTTGTAGTGTTTAATTACAGGGGTGTTCACATAAAAGTTTTCTACAGCAATGAACTATAGCGATTCACTGTAAATAAGGCAATGTTTGGTTAAAAATGAGTTCACACAAATATTTTCTTCATTGATTTACTACAGCAGTTCACTATAAATATCACTGTGCTTGGTTAAAAGCATGTTCCCACAAGTATTTTTAAACATCAATTACCTCAAACACCCCTTAAAGTTCACAAGAAAGTGTTCATTTATCTTAAATGTGAGGATATAACATTTCTTATAAAAGTTAATTAATATTTGAAATACATTTGTGCAGAAATGAAATTGTTTAATTATCTCTGTAACATTTCTTGAATGATTTGTTTGGAGCTACAATGGCATTACATAAGTGTGAGAATTCAAGGAATTCCTCTCAGCCAGACTACCCCCTGGGTAAGGAGAAACAAATGTAGATAAAATGCCATTGCTAATTGTATACACACAAGGTCTTTATTATTATTATAATCCCTAATAATGAGGTACTATACCAAAAAACTGTGTGAACTCTTATTTCTTTCCTTGATTAATTAAAATATGTAATATTAGCAGTTCTCAGTACAATAGTTTCCTTCATAGTAATCCATGCACAAACAGTGCACTGTCCATATAATACACAGGGATAACATCACGTCATAACCAGTGCATGATAATTTGTCTACTCAGGCAACATAGATTAGTGAAGGTTCCCACTAATGAGTGTATATATTGGCCTTATATTGACCTTGGTATTCATTGTTTCCAGCATCAAAATAATTTGAATTCTCTATTTATACCAGCAATCTTAATCGATCAGGGCAACACCTGAATATATTGTCAGCTGACCATAAGGGCTTTGTATTGTCAAGAGCACTAATGGCCTTCTCGCGGGTACCTGACAATGCACTGTACAGTAAGCAGAATCACCCCTATATTCTCATTATCTTAATTCATCCCAACAGTGTCATAATAATTTTATTCTACTCTGACATGTTAATTAGCTGATTAGAGAATTAAAATTTGTTAAAATAAAATTCCTTTATTTCCTTTGCATGGTACAGCAAAAATAATGAATGAAGTACATTAAGTAATTGACCAGTACAAAATGCTTACTTTTTATAGGAAATGCTCTACTTGTATTAATAGAGCAGTGAAAACGTTATTGTAAGAATATCACTGTAACAAGAATGTCTTTATGAAATCAGAAGAATTTAAAATATGTAAGAGTAACAAATAAAAAAGAGATACAGAGAGAGATACAGAGGGGGACAGAGACACATGTATAGAGAGAGAGAGAGGGGGAGTGAGGGAGAGAGAGAGAGAGAGAGAGAGGGAGAGAGCAAACAAACAAAAAGGAGAGTGACATGTGAAAATAGTTCTGGGCAATAAACAAAAAGTGGTGAAATTGTTTTTGTTTTTTGTTAAGGGATGAAAGGGAAAGACAGAGAGAGAGAGAGAGACAAAGACACAAAGAAAAACTAAAGCTGCATATGCACACCAGTACATAGTAAAGGGCATATGAATGTAGCATCATCATACCAAATATTCTCTCATTCTCACAACCTTAATTAATCTACACTTCAACAACAAAGAAGCCATGAGCACCACAAGGTGATTCCTTGAACTTTTTATAAGGGCATACAAGAACAGAGAACGGTTTGGAATAACTAATTGGTTACCTCGTCAAAGGCCTGTAGGAAGGTGTAAGGCACTGAACTGCGAAGATAATATCGTCTGTTTGGTGCCAGAAGAGTGTTGCCTCGAATCATTAAACAAATAATTTAGGCCCTTCTAGCACTAAACAGTTGATTTCTGCTGGGCTCCAGAAGGACATTATCTCATATACTTTCACAAGGAGCTAATGCCCTTCTAGCTTTCAGTGGACAATACATGGAACGACTATCCTAAGCATAAAGCTACGTTTTAATGCCAAGCTTGACGATTCAATTAAAATTTGTGTGAGTAACCCATGTAACATTTATAAGCAGCTATAAAAACGAAGTATGGTTGTGAATACCTAATGCTTTAGAATTTTACACATGAGTAAGATTATCCTAAAGAGGAATTCAACCTTTACAGGAGAAAGAAAAAAAATTATAATGAAAATGGTTGGGACAATGATTTAATGTGTAAATTCTAGTTTTTTGGTATTAATTATTTAAACAATATGAAGCACTTGTGAATTAGTTAGGGGGACAACCAGCCTGTGCCCCCTTCCTCTGAAACCAATGTGGCATACCAACTATAAGAAAAAAATTGCCCCCAAAATCCAAATGAATTTATTATTGCATACTCTTTTGCTTGCTCATCAGATGAAACATACCAATGGACAAGTTTATATCTACAAGGGAAAATGGAAAAATCTGATTCTCTATTTCACAAAAGAAGCATCATGAAACGGGTCAGACCGTCAGAACCGTAAATACAATTTCTGTATATGTATAAAGAAGAAATCCTTAGAGTGTTCGGTTGGTTTGTACTCTCAGTTATGAATAGTATACCCTAGGAACTAAAAATTGACATTTTGTTTGAATATATATTTCTTTACATATCAGCAACATTCCCTTCTTACTTGAAAAAACAAACAAGAAAAGAACACTAGATACATTTAAGACGCGTGATCCATTGGAATAACTGATGAGGAACATGCCATAATTGAAGCGATTGCAAATTTTCTTTAATCCATCCTTATGAACCCACTGTTTTACACTTCCTTACACTTCCATACTCTACTTGATCAGGAATATTTATTAATTGCTATAGCCTATTCCTGATCACAAATTTCTTTTAACCATCCTTATGAACTCACTGTTTTACACTTCCATACTGCTTCCCTACTCTACTTGATCAGGAACATTTATTAATTGCAATAGTCTATTCGCGATCATAAATTTACTTTGAACCATCCTTATGAACACACTGCATCACACCACCCAACCGGCTTATAACTCCACACTGCATGGCTGAGTATGTGCTGTGTATGGTCCGTATACACATCAAAGCATGGGTCGAGAAAGGATTATTCTGATAATGTAATTATTGGGGCATTGGGCAGTGTAAAAGGCGGGTCAATAATATCCCGTGGCCGTGTCCTAACCGTGCGCAAGGAACACATTCAAATCTTAAGCAGACGATACGATGTTCATGTAGTCACAACAACAACAAAGTGATTGTGGTATGGTGATATTGATATTAGAATAAAGAGGATGATTTTACTGATGTCACTAGTGATGATTGTAATGATGCAAAAATAATAAAGATGATAATAGTTATGTGGGCAAGGATGGTGATGATGAGGAGGAGAAGGAGGAGGAGGAGAAGGAGGAGGAGGAAAAGGAGGAAAAGGAGGAGAAGGAGGAGAAGGAAGAGGAGGAGGAGGAGGAGGAGGAAAAGGAGGAAAAGGAGGAGAAGGAGGAGGAGGAGGAGGAGGAGGAGCAGGAGCAGGAGGAGAAGGAGGAGGAGGAGAAGGAGGAGGAGGAGGAGGAGGAGGAAAAGGAGGAAAAGGAGGAGAAGGAGGAGGAGGAGGAGGAAAAGGAGAAGGAGGAGAAGGAGGAGAAGGAGGAGAAGGAGGAGGAGGAGGAGGAGAAGAAGGAGGAGGAAAAGGAGATAAAGGAGGAGAAGGAGGAGGAGGAGGAGGAGAAGAAGGAGGAGGAAAAGGAGATAAAGGAGAAGGAGGAGGAGGAGCAGGAGCAGGAGCAGGAGGAGCAGGAGCAGGAGGAGCAGGAGGAGGAGGAGGAGGAAAAGGAGGAAAAGGAGGAGAAGGAGGAGGAGGAGGAGGAGGAGAAGGAGGAGGAGGAGGAGGAGAAGGAGGAGGAGGAGGATAATGATGATGATAATGGTAATAATGGTGATGAATATGACATGGTGATGATGGGGATGAGACTAATGATGGTCATGATTAAGATGATACAGAAGATAATAGTGATGATAATGATGATGGTGATGATAGCAGGATGATGATGACAATAATGATTACAACAATGATGGAAATAATGATCATGGTCCAGAAAATGTTGATGTTTTTTATCACTTATACTGTAATAACAAAACAGATATCTTACACAGATATCATTTCCCAAATATTATAAAATGTAATTGTATCATTTCATTTTGTAATATCTCTCATGTCAACAGTAATATGCCTGAGACTATTTTCTTTCCTTTCATTCCTACCATGGGGCATCAAACCACGTTCATGAGTGTAAACAAGCCTTGTTTCTTGATCTTTGTTGCGATCTTGGCCTGATGTAAACGCATTAAAAAAAGGAGTTTTTAGTCTGACCACCTGCCTGACTAATTAAAGGAAAGTAATGAGGAGAAACAAGAAAACGGCTGAGGAAAAGGGGGTGGGTAGATGGAGCCGACAGAAAGGAAATGAGAGAAGGAAGGAATTACTGGAGGGAGGATTATGAGGGGTGAGAGTTAGATGGGGTTGATGAGGGCAGATGAAAAAAAAGATAAATAACAGGTTGGAGACTACAGACAGAGAGACAGAAACAGAAAGAATACACTACAGATGCTCAGATATACAAATTGTCATGGTGATAATCATAATAAAGATTTTGCTCAAGGAATCTACATACTGCATAGGCCAATATTATCGTGAAAATAACAGCTTATACGGAATCATACCGGTGTATCACTCAAGTGCTTATTGAGCTGTAAAACGGGTAGAGTTTTAATAAGGAAAGGAAAAGAAAAGTGTGTGTGTGGGGGGGGGGAGAGCAAAAGAGAAAGAAAGAGAGAGAGAAAAAAATAGAGAGAAAAAAAGAGAGAGAGAGAGTGAGAGTGAGAGAGACAGAGAGAGAGAAAGAGAGAGAGAGCAAGGTATGATAGATACAAAAAGAGATTGCTTTGGCCTAACAGTTGACAAAAATTGAAAATAGTGACACAATCCGATACCTACATTGATAAGGTCGGGTTCACCACACATCATTTCAAATGTTCCGTCCAGAGAATTAATGTGAACAGAACCAAACCAACCCAAAACTCTACTTTATTTTTAATACCACACAGATAAATAAACAACACTAGTTATTATCTTATAACCATATTCCCCTCTCCTTTTTATCGGAAGCATATGTTTGGATGAGGTTTCGGAGGGACCGATCGCCTGCGGAAGTGTGAGATTTGTTCTACTTTCCTATCCCCTAGAGACGGCTTTCTCTAGTATGAGATGGGAAGGGGCAAGGCGTTTTGACGCGTGAAATATCCCCAGGTGTTCGGTAATTGATGTGCGTACCATAATTCATATGAATTACTGATATTCAATAGATACGGGGTAAAACAAACATGTACATTTTTAAAGGGTGAAAGTTGTTCCACTAAAGCTCCACAATTATCTTTACATTATCAGTAGACGTAGGATAGAAATGCAAATTTGTAGAAGCTTGGATGTCAAATGGGCCTCTGAAACTTTTTGCTAAGTATATTCATATCTCTTGATTACAAAAATATTTGAAAAGTATTTTGTTTCAAGACAGGTTGTAGAAAATAAGCATTAGATGTGGTCAGATCTACCACTCCACATAATGCAATATGTTGAAATCAACATACAGTGTCAAAATTAAATCATATTATCGTGAGAAAGTGGCATATGAGAGAGGGATGAAAACAATGAGATGGAAAAGCATAGAGAAGTAGGTCTGACCTTAGATTCTAGGATCTTTTTTAAACAGTATTTCAGAACAATTATCTGAAGAAAAGACAATCACCTCTTCCCCTTTATAGACAATAACCCTAAATTTTACCAGCTAAATAGTTCCCAAGGGATAACACTGGTTATTTTTTAGGGGGTGGCTATAGGGGGGGGGGGGGGGGGGGGTTCTGGTAGAAATTGTCCTAGGGTACATTTGTCAGGGGATGGTTGTTACGGGATAAGGGGGAGGGGATGATTGTCCTGGTAATGTTAACTAACAATCAACCTCATAATGGGAAATAGCAGCATGAGATGACAAGAAATTATATTTTATTCAGTGCTAGATGGCTGTTTTCATGAACCAACTGAACACACATAGATCAAAACATGAAATCAAAGAAGGGGTTAAGCACCATAAAGGGAATATCTTTAGTCATGACCTCATTGAGAAGTTCAACATCCATCTGAACACACAATAGATCAAACATGAAATCAAAGAAGGTGTTAAGCACCATAAAGGGAATATCTATAGTCATGACCTCATAGAGAAGTTCAAGATCCATCTGAACACACAACAGATCAAACATGACAGTGAAGAAGAGGCATGGTGTCGGGTGCTACTTAAGATGAGATTTAGGCCACTTTATTCTACCCATCTCAAGCACCCAAAACGTGCAAAATGAGGTCAATCTGCGGATTTTGTGTCTTCATTTCTCTATTTGCACTGCCTAGATTTCCCTTTCCTTTTCTCTGTCTCTCTAACCCTAACAGCCCCCCCCCCCCTCCCCCATTTCACACAATTTCCTCCCTCCCTCCTTGTCTCCTGCCCTCTCCCTCCTTTTTTCCCCTCAATCCCTTTCTCCCTCTCCCTCTCCCTCCTTTAATCCCTCTCCCTATCCCTCTCCCTCCCTCCCTTAATCCCTCTCCCTCTCCCTCCCTGGATTTTTTTTTTTAATCGGGAAGAAGAAAAAAAATTGGGAAAAAATCGGGGGAAAATTTTTGTTTTGTTATGCACCTCTTCAAATAGGAACACAAAATAAAGGGAAATGTACAAAAGGGAATCTATAATGATTTTCATTAGCATGCTTTTAGCTGTAAAGGCTTATGGTAAAAGTCAAAGAACGTAATTAGCATAACTTACCTGTAATTCCAATGAAAACATGAAAAGGATGAGAAAAGAGAGAGAGAGACAAAAAGGGTTAATTTCCACCTGGTAATACATTTGCAATCATGAGAATACTTCAAACCCTTTCACACAAATACAATTATAATGATTATAAATACAATATACATTTTTTCTGAGGCTATTTCAGATTGTACGCAATAACATTAATCTGCTTATATAGATCATCAACTATTTTGTATGTGGTACAAAGTACTAGTTTAATGATACTGTGTGCATGCTCACATTAATTTCATTCCTTCCATAACAAATAATAATGATTAACCGTTACGGTGTGCTTAAAGTATACTAATCACCTGACAAAATATTTGGAGGATCATTAGAGCGTATAAAATTATCATAAACAAGAACTTTACCTTGTGTTCTGTAGGTTAACGGTTAAGGAGAATGACTACAAAAAAAAAGGATAATATCAAGCCAGCACAAAGAACACAATTCCTACTTGGTTTCCGTGCAGGTCCTATTCTAAGTCGTGAGTACGTGTGCATTGAATTGTCTACTCAAGAAGTCAGTCCACTTTTCCAACACCTTGTCGTAAAGCACCTTATGGTGACTCTCTGCAAAGGTGCTTAACTTGAGGAGAGTTCAACACCACCCTCCCATGAGCACCTCATGTTAGAGTCCAGTGACTTTATATGAACTTGTCATCTTGGGGAGGGGGGTTAACCTAGCTATCCCAACCTACTAATGCAACCCCTCCCTGATGGGTGCGTGCCCTTTGATTTTCTAGGAAGGGTATACACTTGAGAAAAGGGGTCACACCAGTCCCCCTCCCCTCCCCCTCAAGGAGCACCTCACTCGAGTGCCCCGGTGACTTTCTACGAAGGTGTCCACTTGTTTCAAGAGCATACAGAAGCGGGCGCCAGCCAGACGAGAGGCAACTGGAAGTCATCGATACAAATTACAAGCAAGAGAATGCCTGAGGGGTGTAAGTAATAACATGATTGGTCCGTTTAGACACTGGGTTAATTCCTACCCAAAAACACATTCAGTGAGTGGCAAATAGCAGAGATCTTAACCACAGTCCCCAATATTAGTTTGCTTGTCAGCAAAAAGCAGCAATTTTTTTACTGGTTGTAAATAATGATGCAGAAGTGTTTTTAAAGAGGATTTCATTCTTAAAAATTGCATCATTTATGCAACCAAAGAAATGCAAGGGGAATTGATTTCTTGATAGTATTTTTGAGTGGGTATTGAAATTGCTCTAGACTTGATTTTCCTGAAAGTGTTTTAGATCCTGCTGTGGTAGTTCAGGATATATCTTTCTATTCAGCGCCCCTGTTGAGGCTCAGGTATCGAGCTGATGACGTGAAGCAACTGAAACAAGAGTCGTGTATCTCATCGCCCCAGTCTGTGGATTCCATTCTCTTGATTACCAAGCCACTTGTTGTTAATTGAGGTCATTCTCACTCCACAGTGTACATGTCCTCTTGTGTGTGTTTGGGGAAGGGGAAGGGAGGAAGGGGCAAGGGGGAAGGGGGAGTAGTATCATCCATTTATAGGGATTGGTGTAGGTCTGTGCCTCTAAAGGCTTGTTCAGATACAACACGGCAAAACAGTGGTGCTCTTTGTTCGATGACGTAAAGTGATATATGCTTCATATCTCTGTATCTTTAATATAACACTGAGTTTAATGAGTTCACACAAGTGATTTGTTGCGCATAGTTGCCATTCATTCACATTTTTTTCAAATGTGGCTTTTTACCATGCCATAACTTAACATGCTTTAGAGGGGGGGGGGGTGTAACACAGTCCCATAGAAACTTAAAACATTACAAATGGAATGTAATCAAATGTTAAATATATATATATATATATATTTATATATATAGTTTCTTCATACAGAAGGTTAATGTTGTAGGTCTACAAGGTGAGACCGCTTATAAGTGTTTACTACTACATTGAGGATACAGAGTAAGTGTTGAGAATAAAAACAGTAAGACATTTTAAAAAATGTAATATTAATTTGACTCAAGTTGGAAAGTAACAAGACAGCAGTATAGCATGTTTATTTGAGAATAAACTAAGCAAATTAGAGGTTCTAACTTGTCATTTTTATCGCCCTGTTGCTAGCTAAAACTATCAAGTTCTATTGATATTTGTGAAATGCTGAAACGATATAAACTGAATCATGGAAAATTGTTCATATTATATTAAAGATGAACAGGGTTATGATGGATCATTTCCAGAATTCTGTGATATCAGCTAGTAATATGTTAGACCTTTAAAAGGGAGGAGCTAGCATTGTTTTTATCCTTCAAGCATATGACAATAATATATCACCTTCTCCCTTTCAATGATAATCCATTTTTTAATCACCTACATGGATCAGTGAATGGATCAGTAGAATGGGCTGGCAGACAGCTGGTCATAACATTTATCACCATTAAACATGAGCGTGTCAAGGCTTTGGTGGAGAGGGCTATCAATTGCCCTTTTTATGTTTCAAAATGTTTCTCCATTCATAGTCACATACAGAATACATTGAAAAAGAAGGAGTAGTAGTAATTAGTAGTGGCAATAGTAGTAGTAGTCATAGTAGCAGGAGTAGTAGTAGTGTTAATACTGGTGGTAGTAGTAGTAGTAGTATTAGTGGTAGTAGCTAAAGTAAACTAGAGAAAATGAGATTTTTGGCTCAGTAAAATTAAAACCTTACAGTATTATTAGTGGTAGTGGTAGTGGTGGTGGTAGTGGTAGTAGTAGTAGTAGCAGTAGTAGCAGTAGTAGTAGTAGTTGTAGTAGTTGTAGTTGAAGTAGTATTAGTAGTAGTAGTAGTAGTAGTAGTTGTAGTAGTTGTAGTTGAAGTAGTAGTAGTAGTTGTAGTAGTAGTAGAAGTAGAGGTAGAGGTAGTTGTAGTGGTCGTTGAAGTAGTAGTAGTAGTAGTAGTAGTAGCAGTAGTAGTAGTAGTAGCAGTAGTAGTAGGTATCACAGCTAAAGTTTGAAAGTATCTACATTTCATTTCCCCTGCCAATTTCATTTTAGAGCACATGGAAAGAGGAGTTTTGATACCTCATTTGTCAAATTTGAATAAGTACTTTTGAAAATACGGCCACTTACATAAGAGACGAAATGGTCAAATTTTGCGTAATTAGGCTATAACTGACAATTAGCCATTTTCAAGGTGACATAATTTTGTAATTAATTGATGAATCACCATTCTTTTCAAGAAATCTGTTCTCTGTATGGATTTCTACATGCCTATTTTTTTTCGGGTTCTTTAGACAAATTTTTTTTTTTGTGGAATTTTTCAAATAATAATATGAAGCCCATTTTGATGTGTGTGACAAAATTTATTTTTGCGTCGCCGGAACAAGTTTTCATGGGTTTTGAAATATGGCTAGATTTAAGAGTGTCTATCAAGAGGGGCTGAATTTCGGCATATCTGGGGTATATATATAGCTTAATTATTTCAGTAAGTTTGGACCATCAAATCCATTTAAATTAATTTTAAATGGCATTTGAAAATGGCTCTAAACTCTTAAAACTTCATATTTTAAAGCACCCTTAAGCTTTTTTGTGTGTTTTCAAGTCTGCCTAAATTGAAAACCGTTAATGGTAGGGGAATGAATTTTGGCACATCAATACAAAGTATGGCAGTGGCGGATCCAGGGGGGGGGGGTCACAGGGGGCACGTGCCCCCCCCCCCCGGCCCCCCCAAAAATATGTTAAAATCAGCCCTAAATTCTCCCAAAATGTACTGAAAAACAGGGACATGCCCCCCCCCCCCCCCCCGACCCCCCAAATTTTTTTTTTTAAATATGGCAATGGCTGACCTAAAAAGGTGACCTTACCCCCCCCCCCCCCCAACGTAGCAAATTTAAAAATTTTAAATTTCTTGACCCCCCCCCCCTTAAAAAAATGTGCCCTCTTAACCCCCCCCCCCCTTCCCGGTTATTCAGCGGTTGGCTGAGTTGTTACGAATTTTTTTAGACCAAAAAAAAAAAAAAAAAAAAAAAAATGTCCCCTCCCCCCCCCCCAACGTAGCAAATTTTACAATTTTAAAATTTATTGACCCCCCCCCTAAAAAAATGTGCCCTCTTACCCCGACCCCCCCCCCCCCACCGCCCTCCCTCCCCCTAGGCCTACCTAACTTATTTACTATATAAACAAAAATAATAACAAATCCCTTTTAATTGAAATTCATAAATTGAATCCACGATCTTAAATTTAAAAACTCTGGGAAAACAATAAATGCCCTTTAAATCCTTGGCGTGGGTTCACAATCACAACATGAGAATAGAGACACCAGTATGGGCGGTGCACTGCCGCCGAGCTATCACCGAGTGTGTGTGTGTGTCATTTGGTTTTCATACAGACGTGCATCAATCAGATATGATTACTGAAAAGACACTGCCTGAATTTAATTGGAATTTAATAATTATTTTCCAAAGATCAGAAAAGCCGTCATGACAGTTATTTGATTTAGATTGAAACACACAAAATATTTTTTTTCTGACGAAATTTGATTAAATTTTCACTCTATAAATTGACAAAGATTACACAAGTTTGTTCTTGAATTTCTTAAAAAGTCACTTTGAAATTCAAAGTTCACTCGCATGACGTGCGAGAAAAATTACGAGTGGAAAAACACAAACATGTATTATTGGTCTTGTGATCGCTTTAAAATCTGTTTAGGTTACGTTAGCATAATAATTCCGTCGAAATATATATGTATTTACTAATTTGTTCGCCAAATGCTGCAAATCCTGCCTCAGTTTCGATATTTAAAGCCTCAGATTCATGCTCCGTTTCGGATCTTGATGGGACGGCAAGCGGCGGGTGCGGTGAGGCGACACGTGGCGCTACGTGGCCCCTCGGATCCCCGTGCGAAGCTGGGGGCCTGCTCGCTGTATTCACTCACGCTCAGTGCGTATTACTCAGAGTACAAGCTGTACTCATCGGATTCGCGCTCTAGCGCCATTTCGCGGTCATTATTAATATTTACATGATCGTATTCTCCAGTAAATTCTCTTTCTTCTCGTATCAAAATTGAATTAAAAGTATGTTTTTCTGATATAGAAAAATTGTTTCAAACTTTTCACTCTGATTTTTCACGATCTTTTTTAAACATACCCCCATCAGTTTTCATATGAAAATAAAGCGCAAGATGTGCTCTTCCCAACCAGTGGATTTTTAAAACTCAAAGACAAATGGCGTTCAAGCGAATTGAGCTAAAGCTAGGGATACAAATCGGCCGTCAAAAAAAAATGGCGACAAACGAAGTGAGACGGTACAAATTAGAGGGTAAATCTCAAGCAACTGTGTCGTAAGTAATTGATGGATTTTGATGAAAATGACATGACATGAAAGACAGAATCCTGAGCTTTCGAGAGACATATAATTTTATAATATTTATTTTTTCCATGATATGAAAATCTTCCTTCACAAAGAGAGAATTTGCGTGGTTGAGTTCTGTGTGTCCCCACTCAACGCAGCTCTTCTGTGATACCTAGTAGTAGTAGTAGTAGTAGTAGTAGTAGTAGAAGTAGTAGCAGTAGTAGTAGTAGTAGTAGTAGTAGTAGTAGTAGTAGTAGTAGTAGCAGCTGTAACAGCACTGGTACTGCAAAATTCTTCCAAAATTATTTCATAGTCTGTTTGTCACATTATGCAAAATAGGTAGAGAAGGATTGAGTAAATAACATTTAGATTGTGCATGTTGGGGTATGATGCTGTAAAAATGTAAAATGCCTTCAATGTGTGTATGTGTGTACATACGTGGATTGGAAGAGCAACATTTTTTCCTTCTACAAGTCTGTTTCTGCAATCTGAATTATAATATGCAGCAAATCATCATTATGAAATTACAGTGAGTGCTTACCAGGTTGGGTAACTAATTGAATCTAAGTAATCAGTATGGGAAAGAAAAGGTTAGAAAATGTACATGTTTGTACTTTTCCATCTCAATCAAATCGAAAGCTTTCCATAGAAGAAGAAAAACTAATCACTTAATCTGCATATCACCACCTGTGAAGATTCATGGGCACAATCAACCCATGCACCTGTTTTTAACTTCTGGAATAATTTGTAGTGATACCAAAAGAATCCTTTTCAGTGATCACATCCAGAGGTTTTTCATATTTGGATAAGATAAATAGATAATAGACATATAAATGTTGTATGGGACATATTGCATGAGATTTCCCTTAAATAGATTGATATCTCCAATGAAATAGTAGCGTCTTACTTTATACTCATATATGACTATGACTGAAATGACTAAATTATGATTTCCCCCTTTTCTCACTGTGCCTATCTAGCTCAAAGAGGGAGCCCTAACAGACATAGTTACAGACAACACAGAGTACACTCTCTCAGATTACAGCTTGCATGACTTTACCTGATTTCATTTCTCCCCAGATTATCAGATAGAGAACACTCATGTGAGAAACTATTGCCGGGTCAGTTTTCCTTAGAGGTACAGCATGAAAGTGTCAGAATTTATATATTCTGCATGAAATTAACAGTCTACAAAAATGTGTATATCCTTTCTTGCTCGCTTTCTCTCTGTGTCTCTCTCTCCCCTCCCTCTCGTCTTTTTGTTCTCCATCTTCCTGTCTCTTCCTACATCTGTTTCTTGAATAATCTTTCTCTCTTCCTCTCCCATTCTCCCTCCATTTCTCCTTCACATCATTGTCTTTCTTTCTTTCTTTTCTTATAGCTGTTTCTCTCCTTATATTCTTCTCCCTTTACTGTATTTATTTGTTCCCCTCTGTAAAATGTTCTCCTTGTATGTCCTCTTCTCTTTCATAGAGTTTCCTCTTTAAATTGAATAAATTTGTATTTTTTCTCTTTCTCTTTTTCACATCTATTTTCTTGTCTTTGTATCCTGATCAGTCTATCTCTTTCTATCTCTCTCTGCGTATCAACACTGCTATTTGTTTCCAATATTTCTTAGATCTATGATCTCTTTTTCATATTTCTATCTCAGCCCTTGAATACTATATTCTTCTCTTGGTCACTATTCCTTTATTCCCAGTCACATTCTCTCTTCCTTATTCATCTATCTGTTCCTTATCTCTCTGTTCCCTCTCCTTCCTCTGTCCTGTCACTCTCACCACCCTTCTCCTTCTCTGTCTCTCTCCCTCTTCTCCTCTCCTCTTCTGTCATACTCTCATGTCCCCTCTTCTCCTTACCCCCCCCCCCCCACCCACTTTCTCTCTCTCTCTCTCTCTCTCTCTCCATATTTTTCAGTCACAAGCTACTCTGTCACTCTTTGATCACCATGAAATGCAACTCATCCTCCTCACACAAATCCAGCCATTTAGCTGCTCCATTCAACATCTCTCTCCCCCACACAACCATCCCACCTGGTAGGAACAGCAAAATAAAAGTCTAAAAGAAAAGAAGCAAAATATCAGATGCTATTTTTATCAAACTATGTCATCAATTACAATCCTAGAAATGTCTGAAAATGTTCTGTGATAATGATTTAAAGACATGTCCACTGTAGAGAGTGACTTTCCTGCATCAGCCATCTGACAGCTGTAGAAATTCCAAATTGTGAGGATGATGCAGCCTTCATTCCAGACACAAATGAAAACATCTAGACTTCCGAAATATAAACCTCATGCAATTTAAATAGCATTGTGAATCACCTATTGAAATGTGTGAATGACATGACATATGTACTCCAATCCGAATAATAAGATAAAGGTGAGTTCTGGTTAAAAAAAAGAAAATTAATTTTCACAGAATCAAACGAAAATTACACTGAATGTTCAAGTTTAAAAATAAATGTCATTTGCCAAACAATTTTGGTAGAAAATGTATACTGGCTGAGTAATGACAGCATAGAAAGATTAGGAAATCAAGGTTAGTAGCCCCGACACCATTTGTGTAGTCCCATATGCATCTTTCTGTGTACAGTGCTTATTACTTTACCAAGACTGGGTCAAATTTATTATGATTTTGATGACTCCAGAACTTTGCAGTACACACCAATTTCCCCCTATGCACCATAGCTGGATATGTGCATGGTAGTTGTTTAAAATTATAATTGTTAAGTGATTTATCCCGACACAATGAAAAAAGCTGCATAATTTTTTTGTTAAACATTGGCTCTTAAAATCTTCTTTGTGGTGCATGTTTGTAAACCTTGCAGCATTGTAAATATGAGACTTTTCAGCCTTGAGTTGAGGCTACACGTCAACCGAAGCACACTCGTTTACGGTCAGTTAGGATGAGCAATGTAGGGGGCTATATATAGATCTAACAGTGCCAAAATCACGCAATGACAAACGATGCTTCAGACATGAATATAAACACCAAGTCCTGCAGGCTGAAATTAACCAACTGGAAGAAAGATAAATGTTCCCGCCGTTTTCAGGAAATATATGTCCATTCATGTCTTCTCTGACGGATGACTAAGTCCCATTTATTAAGATTTATGTATTCCTTTTTCATTGCAGCAACATGTTAGCCACAGACTGGATCTGTAAATTATTACCCTCTGTCAAATATTTACTGGTTAATACACAAAGCTTGAGCATTGCAATAATGAGGGGAGAGGGGGGGGGGGGGGGGGGGGTGCCAGCAAAAAGGAAAAAAAACAATCACTGCTGTTCTCAAATGTGAATGAGTGTTATTTGGTACTTGGTAGGAATTCCTCCAAAAGACACCGTAAAGGTGTTGGCAAGATATTAATCTACATCTGCCACACTCCACCCAGGTAAGGTAGAAAGAAATGCCTTGACGTGCCTGAGTGCCTTTTTTTGTGGTAACTCAGCTAAAGGTAATGATATGATTGCACTGCCCTCAGGAAGAACAGTATTAATACTGATGAGGTCACCCTGAGTAAACAAGACATATTATTATGAGCATCATTATCTACAAGTCACCCTAATTGTTTCAGGGTAGTTATTAGGAATTTGTTGTTTGTGCAAGTAGTCCAACACATAAGAGTAAATAGGATAAGGATTTCCTTCATTCCAGATTCAGGCCAGATTTATGTTTTTTTTAATACTTTATTCGTGATCTTTCTAACATTGTTTTATCGGGAGCTGTTATGGCTCAGTGGTAGAGCAGTGGTCTTGTATAGCTGGGAGGTCATGGGTTCAAACCCAAGTTGAAGTGCTAGTACCCATTGGTAAGGCATTAATCCTCATTACCAAGTCCCTTGGAGAGGACTTAATGCAGTTGTTCTCCTGGTCTTACTTACAAGCATAAACATGCTTTTTCCCAGTTAGGCAAATGAAAATAACAAACCAATTCTTTTTATCAAATTTGAAATTCATCAAAAATGTCAATTTCAATGGTTATTTTCATCTCATCAATTGTATATATAACTGTCAAGGATTTATGTTCTCCTTGCCTAGATAATAAATAAATGAATAAACAAAATAGATAGGATCTACATACAAATTCTATTCATGAATTATCATCATGACTCAAACATATCTCAAAAAAATTAAACTGATGGGCCTCCATTCTAAGTGCAGAAGCAGACTACTGGAATGTGACATTTAGTTTGCAAGCATGAAATATCCTCTTGAACTTTAACTCTGCCCTTTCGACTTCAACTCTTCAAATGCAATTAGGAAATGCTAACAGGAGGATTCAACAAGAAATAACCGGGAATTTTGTTTATTTTAGGAAAGGCTACTTTTAGTCTCAAGAGCTTCTTTCAAGAACCTTTGGAAGGAAGACCAAGCACTACTAGAATAATGGAGTCAAGAACATAGAAATAGAGACAAAATCTTTCTCCTTTTTTCATGGAATGTTACAACGCCATTAAAGATTGCAAGAATCATGATTGATGTTTAGTAAAGGAAAAGTAATGTTGATTTTTGTGATAAGAAAATTTCTAGCAATACCATGGTTTCAACCCCATAGATATCATCATAATTGGGGTGTTGATTATATAGGAAACCTATACCATAGAATCTTGTATCTCATCACCTTTTGGAATGATTTTTTTCAAACTGTACTTTTAAACGTCCAGTAGCACCTTTAACTTTGTTTAACTCTTTGCCTGTCTTGTTAGACAAATGAAACACGCAATAGACTGTCACAGTTGATATTTGTTACACATATATTCGAATAGCACATAGAGAGTCAAGGCTGAGAATGAGATGTTCCAATATGACACCCATAGAGACATAATCTACCATCAGTAGGTTAAAACGAAAGTTAGATAAGCGAATGTCGAGACAGTGATTATCATCGACTTCAGTTTGAATTTGTTTCATCTTAAAATGATTTGATCATTGGAGACATCTCGCTTGTAATCAGCCAATTATTACAGAACCAACAAAAATCAATTAATTAGAGCCAGAAGGGCATTAACTTTGATATAGTATTTGAATTATTCCCCTTCTGGCTCCAAACAAATGATTTGATTTTGGAGAAACCGTTGTATTTCTGCCGATTGTTTTATGACAAAACAAATCGTCTGTTGAGAGCCAGAAGGGTGTTAACTCTGTGTTAAATGGTATGAGCAATGTCCTTCTCTCTCTGTCTCAACATACAAAATGTTCAGCTGGAACAAACCGAACGTCTACCCCAGAACCTGGCTTCAAACAAATGTCTCGATTTCATGGACACTTGTATTTCTGCCAATTATTTTATAAAATGACAAAACAAATCCTCTGTTGAGAGCCAGAAGGGTGTTATTCCTTTGTTAAAATATATTAGCTAACATCCTTCTCACTCTCAAAAAAACAAATGATCAGCTGGAACAAACCGATTGTCTACCCCAGAACCTGTCGCCAGACAAATCCTACAAGAGAAATTCTGGATCACCGGGTCCGACGTCGCGGTGATATCTAAAGAAGAATTCGCTCGTCACCATCGAGACAGCTGGATAGAATCTAGTCAAAGCCAATTGTCCAAAGACGCATCACTCTACCTGCTTATCATTTCCATATCTCTAATATGTTTGGTTTGTTTGTGTTTTGCCCATAGATTGTATAGATCATCCTACACAAAAAAGTTGGAATCCCCTCCCTATTTTCGTACACAAAAAAAGAATTTGCTGCTTATTGTCACTGCCCCCTCAATTGACTTCAGGAAGCATTTTTCCTGCAAATATCAATAGTTCCAGCAAATCCTAAAATATGTCCTGGTAACTCTTTACTTTTCATAAATAGAGACATACCATATTTTCTTATTCAATCTATGCTGAAACAACTACTATAATATAATTTCAACAAAAATTTTCTTTATGCTTTATACCACATTAATTCATTATTTTTTACGCAGTTTCAATATATATTGTGTATTTATTACTTTACTCTGAGTAGGTTTTCAATATAATCTTTCTTTCCTCACACCTCCCCCCACACTCTCTCTCTCTCTCTCTTTCCCTCCCTCCTCTTTCCCTCCTCACTCATTTTTCATCTCCATCCTTTCACTATCAACTCTTTTTTACACTGTACAGAAGAAGCCAGCCTTGTAGTCTTCTCATGCTTTCACAGTGAAACAATAGCATTTAACAACATCAATGTTTAATTTGTATCCCCTCCATTTTCTCTCACCCTCTCTCTCTCTCTCTCTCTCTCTCTCTCTCTCTTCTATCTTCTCCCCATATCACTCGATCCTTTTCAAAAGGAAATCTCTCCTGACGTCACCTACCCTGTCTCGGAGCCGTGGATGTTATTAATCCTGTTATAGAGATATCATCATCACAATAGGATAGCATTGGAGTATGACAGGTAGAAAGAGTGAATAACATTCATTGGGATATGGAAAAAGTACAGTACATGTAAATAAAAGGAGGAATTGGAAATAGCAGAAGGGTGGAAAGGGAAGAGAGAGAGAGAAGGGGAGAGAGGGGGAGAGAGAGAGGGAGAGAGAGAGAGGGAGAGAGAGAGAGGGGAGAGAGAGAGGGAGAGAGAGAGAGAGAGAGAGAGATAGGGGGTAATGTTGTGGTGACAAAATTACAATGGAATAATATCCAAGTCTGACAGGAGAATAGAGAATTAAGGAGACAAATTGAGAGAGATGATGGGTTATAAAAAGAAAAGCGATAGAGCTGAATAGGAGACATAAATAGGAAAAAATAGAGGAGGAAGAGAGAGAGAGATGGAGTGACAGAGACAGAGAAACAGAGGTAGAGAGAGATTAAGGGAGGGAGAGAGGAAAAAGACTATTGTGCAGATATCATCACACGGATAACATTAAAGTATGACAGGAAAAACATCTATAGAGAACATAAAATAGCAAACGAAAGGAGAGAGAGAGGTAGGGAGGAGAGAGAGAGAGAGAGAGAGAGAGAGGGAGAGAGAGAAAGAGAAAGAGATGACTTTTTTTTTAAAAATCATCACAATGGTATGACATCAAAGGATGACGGAAATACATCTATAAAGAATCTGGGAAAGAGGAAACAAAAGAGCGAGGAAAAATTATACATGAAGAAGAAAAGATGGGCTTGAAACAAAACACAAAAGCAGACGAGATATGTTTTGGCAGGTAAAGAAGTGCCTACAATAGTGTGGAGAATGAAGTAGTATAAGAAATGTTATGAAGAAAGGTAACATTCTAAAAGAGATAAAAGTAGATATGAAAAACAATGATATAGTTTGATGAAGGGTTGTGGCAAGTAAAAACTGCCTTAAAGCGTAAGAAGAATGATAGAGTGAAAGAAATTTATTTGGTTGGTAAAACAATACAAGCTTCACACTATTGAAATCAATAATAGCGATCAAATAGGAAAATACAGAATTCATAATTTAATTATAATAAAGATGAATAAAAATAACACAATGAAACAAAAGACATGTTGCGTTAACATAGAAAGTAATAATAATAATGATGAGAAATATAATCAAATGAAGATGAGATGAAAACTCAGACAGTGAGAAAGACTTAAACCACAAAAATGAAAGAGAGAGTAAAAGAGAGAGGAAGAGAGAGAAAGAGAGAAAGAGAGAAAGAGAGAAAGAGAGAAAGAGAGAAAGAGAGAGATATTTAAAATATATGTATATCCACAGAGAGGTAATGTGGTATGAAGAAAAGATGAATTTTACAAGTTTGGCACAGAGTCTGCACCAGACAGAGATTTAAAAAAGAAAAAAAAAAGAAAAGAGGAAATAAAAGCAAAAAAGAGGAAATAAAAGCAAAGTAGATAGATAAAAAGAATGAAACTTAATTGAAGAATGTTGTTGTTTTTATTTCCGTATAATAAAATCAGATACAAATACATATAAAATAATCATACAGAGAAAAAGGGACCGTATACGGCTGGTAGCCCATATTCAGCTGCAACTATAATTGTCGCTGCTGGTCTTCCATGGGGCCAGTTTACAATATGCAAAATATACATAATATTAAAAATTAACAAAATAAATAATTAAAAAGTATCAGTCGAAAACATAATACAAATACTTAAAGGAAAAAACCAAAACAAACAAAACAAACATCATATAAAAATACATAAAGAGGTACAACAACAAGGTGATTATAGTCTGTTTATTAGGTTAGTCTTAAAGGTGGCAAAAGTGGGTAGTTGACAGAAAATGAAATAAAGAGTCTTCCATAGGGAAAAGATAGGAAAGAGAAAGCAGCTGAATAAAGTGATGGAAGGAAGATAAAAGAAACACTGCTATGCCCTCGAATACTCAAGTTCAAGTCCATTAAAAATGTACATTGAATGCAAACAAGCTCATTTCCACAGGGCGCACAGGATATTCTGAATGCTCCCGACTTCCGCTTATATCCCAAGGAAGCTCGGGTCCTTTCTAAATGCCTCGTTCAATTTCAAGGAAGACTAACACAATGTGGAATACTTATCTTTGCTTCGCGATTCACAGACGACTGCATCACATTGCGACACACGTAGCTGATAATAATGCCATGTAGATCTGCAGTCGGGACACATATTACCACAACTATATCGCCATGTTTACATTCTATACAGGCATCCTGGATTAGGGTTATATAAAACAATTTCAAATCCAGCCAATTTTCCTCATCTCTTTATCTCCTCTCCACAATTCCTCACCCAGAGCATGATCGTAAAGTTGATTCCCAACCTCACCCCCCCCCCCTGTCCCTTACCCTTCCCCTTCCCCCAGGCCAATTTGTCTTGTAAAGAGCCCTCTTCTCTGGTCTATTTTATCCAGTCGATGGATTCGAGTATGTTGAGGTGCGTCGGAGAAGCAGTGAAGAGGAACCGGAAGTGAATAATTTGTGGTGCTACTTTAGATTCCGCTCCCCACTGCTTCAGTCATCCCATATTGCGCTTCTTTGTTTACTGGATATTCTAACACATGCTACAATACCAACATGCTTTAACAGGACCCTGTAACACAGAGCCAAGCAAATGATTGTAAAATTATTTTTTGCAATCAAGCACAAAAATCAATTTCATAATCAATTGCTAAGCTTGGTGTTACAAGGGAAGAAGATATCTAAACAATATCTATTATATTAAGTATGATGAAAAGAAAGATAGGATCTGTTGTACAAAGCAGTAGAAGGTTAATTGTAACATATTTTTATCAAACAAATATTTATATTCTTGAATCAATGATCACTGAATATAAATATAAAACAATAAACAAAATACAACCGAGAGAATTAATTATTTTTCTTCAATTACTTTTTAGATTCAGTCTGATATCAGTATTAATAATTAAACTATATTTATCAAAGTTTAAAAAAGCAATGTACAGTTCCTATTTTGTTGTCAGGAGTTCTTTATTTCTGTTTTTTTCTTCAAATTTTATATGCAGAAAATTTGAGATTCCCTGAGTGGTATTTTGTGTGTGTTCAAAATTAAGCTCTTCTTAAGCATCCCAGGGATGTCTTCTTCCTGGCATATTTCTTGGTAACATAGAAACTCAACATGAAATATGAGGAAATTGTAAACACTTTCTAGCAAGTTCTCTCCACCTTTTTCATGATAAAAGAAAGATATTTCATTGATTTTCATCATAAAGAACTTATTTAGTTGTTTTTTGGTTAAAGAGGAACATGTAAATGAATCGAGCAGAATGTGATTATGAATATCATGTTTACATGGAGGTAATATGTAGGTAAATCAACAGATAGCTTAATAGGTTGGATTACAGATATTGATGTTTACATCCATAAAATTAAGAAATTGATTGTAGAAGTACTCATGTCTACATTCTGATAATGTTCAGATGTTTTAAAAACCTTTTTCCATAAACTTCAGTGATTGGTACACTTATAGTTAACCTACGAGTGAATAAACTGGGGTGTAATCGGGTATCCTTAATCAGTATCTGTGCAAAAGAGGGCGGATTGTTTGAACGCAAGAGAGACATGCGACATAAGATAATTTGAAGGAAATGGACATGTTTATATAGCCGAAATGAGACTTGGAATAGATAGAGTCAATTTGCCTGCACTCATTTGTCGGAAGCACAATCACAAACTGTATACCTAGTATCTGAGTGTCCACTTAAGATGAAATACCCTATTCACATTCAAAACATCAGCCAGACGTGACTTAGGGCTTTGAAGGAAAAAACAATTGCAGAGATTTTTAAGAAATCAAATGAAGGGTGATTACACTACCCTTTTGTATTGCTGACTGAAACTCATGTTTAGATTATGTAATGTGTCACTGTCATTTTTGCCGGTTCAACGGGTGATGGGCAAGGATATTGAAGTTGTGTTAGGTTAATGATTTTTATGAAAGTCTTCGCGATCATGTTTGAAGTGGTTTGGGGCATGCAAAGAGACTATATTCATGCCGATAGCATTTCTCAATATATTCATTCATCACATAATGTTGTTTTAAATGACTAATTTCAACTTTTGAGGGAGTCCCCATATCTGCATAGAATATATATATTTATTTTTTAATAGGGATATTAATCTACAAATCTACGAATAAGTGCAAACATAGCCATTCATTTGCATCAAGCACTGTGGAGATATTTGAACGAGACCTTTTTACACAAGAGCTCTGAAAACTGAATAAGGTTGTATATGTCTCTCGCTACCAAAAGGGCACTAGGAACAACACTGCTGTATATCTTTGGTGAACCCCCTCACTGCAAGAAGGAACTTGAGGGAACACTTGCATCCTTTTAACAATTACCCATTACAATGCACTTATATCGTCTGTTTGGAGTCAGAAGGGCCTTAACTCTGTCTTAAAGGATAGGAGTTAATGCCCTTCCAGCTCTAAACAGATGATATGTAGGCTAATTTCTAAAGCTTTGGATATTATATGCGTCCTGTATTGTATTTCAATATTTTTGCTTCACTAATGCTGCAGCAAATTGAGTAATATATATTTCAATACAAAATATGTTATGTCATTAAAATAATTATTAGAAAAACAATTACATTTGAGGCCATACTATTGTATCTTTTTAATACATGTACTAAAATGAAACAACATTCGATATCTGATTGTTCTCGCAATTCTCAATGCTAGGGGACCTTGCACACATATGGTGCCTAGTTAGGTGTATTAATGTCTGAAGGTAAATGTAAAGACTAAAAGCAAGAGTGTTTTATTAAAGTATCATATATTGTATCGATCAATGACATTAAAAGCACTTTGGCTAATTAACTCTGAATTACTGCACTGTAATTGAAAATAAAAAGTGATCATGCCAATGTTGGAATCATACTAATGAAATATGCATTAGTATGACTTCCCTGTAAATGGCAAACACGTACTTATCAATACTAATAATGATATAAATAGAATATTCTGTTCTTGTAAAGTGCATATATCACATTAGAATCACTCTGTGCGCTTCTAATGGACTTTTATGTTATTTCCCCAGCTTTAGCTCCTTCATTCAAAGTTCTTAGTGCATTCAAGGAATAAATCCTACCAGGTCCCCACTTACTACACCTGGGTTGAGTGTGGTACATGTGGATTAATTTTTTTCAAAAATAGAGATCATGAAAATGTATTTAATACAGCCAATAGAAATACCATGTCAAGTTTAATCATGGAATCCACATTCAGCTATGTACTATAACCATCATTAGAGAATTCCAACAGATTAATACAGATGCATAACAGAAGAGAAAAGTAATAACTTTATGGCTGAATACAACAAAGGCTTTATTAACACATTGAATACTAAGATCGAGAACAATTTGGGGTGAAATCGATTTGGAAAGCATGACAAATAAAAATGAAATTGTCTCTTTAATAGAAGGTAAAGTCCTTTTTTTGCATTCCATGTTAGGCATATTGAAGTAAATAGAAATAGAAATAGAAATATCTCATCACGTGAGTAGCATCAACTGAAAAAAGAGACTCTAAGCTTTCCAAATATGTATCATTCATTAATTATGGTTGTGATTAAGTTATGATAAAACATCGATACTTCTCGGTTTCGTTTTTTCTGGGACGCACTGTATAGTATAAAAGGACAGAATTAAAATATAATTAGAAATTAAATTCAGAAAATTTATCATGATCATTATTCTTATTATAAAGAATATCATTGGATCTTTATAATGTATTGATATCTTTAAAAAAAAAAATAATAATGCCAAAATGTTTTCCAGCAGATGGCATCTACTTTTTCGAGAAACCTATGAGTGTATGGGATGACAAACATAAGATATCTAAATCATCACAATTTAAGAGAAAAATGCTGTCTTTAAAGTGAAGCAATCTATTGTGCTTGCTCTTCAAAGGATTTGAAACTAGACGGTAAGAATATTTCCTAAATTGATTGCCCTTTTATCCCACATCTTGCGGGCCATTTTCGAGCTATAGAGATGAACTTCAGCATAATAGTAAATTTGGGGTCAAGTATAAAATACAGAATACAAAAACTGTTCACTCTAGAACAATAAACCATGTTACCATTTGATCAATCTTTTATGATCCTTGTCCACAATATGTGGCAAGAATAACTCAAACGGTATCAAGAATTATCTGAAAAGGTAAAATTTTGTGAAGTCTACACTTTCCCCACAAGCTATCATGTGAATATTCTTTTTTCCATGAGACTACCTCTATTTCTTTACTCCGCTTTTCTGTTCTTATCTTTGCAAGATGATATATTAACAAAAATGATATAGATAAAGTCAATCTTTTCCCAAATGACATACTCTATCTTTTGATTTGATTACACCATAGACAAGACATGGGTATGTAAGAAAGCAAGACATTTTTATTTTCATATCTATGAAAGCTTGTGGAAATATCAACACAAGCTTGTGAACTAGATATATAAGCAAAGTTATTTATCTTATGATATATTTTTCTTCAGGAGGGAGGGGTGGTTCAAGCGCAGGGCTCTATAGCTTCAAAACCCTTCTGCTTGTATAAGAGATATCCTGCTTTCGTCATCCAAATCTCGGAATGGCTTAGCCTAAGCAAAGTGTCATCTGCCTAGCAACGGCTAATCATTGCATCAACGCAAGAATTCTTAATGAACATATTTATGAGCAATGTGGTAAAGGTCATGTGGTATCCATGAGCTCCTGTGATTGGTCAATATGTGTGCCTAGCTAGCTGCGTGCTCTGATCAAACCAAGAGCATATTTTGATAATGTAGCACTCAACCCCCGAAGAGATAAAAATATCAATGATTTATAGTATACCTTGGTATATTTGACAACCAACACACCTAGGAAGTTCAGTATTTGGGACAGGTCTGAAAACAGAACCTCAAGATGGTATCTTAGATTGATTTTAATCTGTGATTTTAATGAAAATCTGCCTCAAAATGTTTTTTCCCTTATCATTTTGATATGCATCTACTCATAATTAATGACCAAACAAGGAAAGAGAAAAGTAGTCTGTAGAAGTGGTAGTAGAAGTATTAGTAGTAGTAGTAGTAGTAGTAGTAGTAGTGGTAGTAGTAGTAGTAGTAGTAGTACTTAGTAGCAATAGTAGTAGTACATAGTAGCAGCAGTAGTAGCAGCAGTAGTAGTAGTAGTAGTAGTAACAGTAGTAGTAATAGTAGCAGCAGTAATAGTAGTAACAGTAGTAGTAATAGTAGTAGCATTAAAGATGTAACTGAAACATTGAAGTATGCTTTAAACATCTTTCTTTCTTTCAAACTATCACAAACAACTATATGAAATTCATATCCTTCTCGGCATTGAATAACTAAAATTCAGTTACAAGACGGACAGGAACTTGACTGCATCTGAAGTTTGCAAATAAACATATAAACGACAAATATAAAAGGAAAACCTGAAAAATGAAAGAAATATATATATATCTACCATCTTCAGGCACAAAGAAGAATGTGGATGTAGACTGAGATAGTTTCCTAGCTTCTCTTTTCCTTACTCCCATTGTGAGCTTACTGCTATCGTGTCGTCTCATCTCCATCTCTCCCAAGAGAATTCAAACTTCCAGCAAAAATAGTTCCTCTTATTTTGTCCCTTTTCCCTCCTTCCTGCAAAGCTTAGTCACACCTTAATCCAATCCTAAGGTGATCTCTTGATCCGGGAGTGGTTTGGATTAGCAGAAGGATTGAGGAGCGCCGAGAAACATCCAATAACTATCCAGGGAGTTGGTTGGAAGAGTTGTGGACCCCAATGCACAAGTGCGCCTGCCGGAAGATTGTTAGAGTATCAGCGTGCTTCCACCCAGTGTGCTTGGTTTCGTTGTAAACAAAAGCAAAGGGGGTGGTAAACTAGGCTGTTGCGTGTAGGAGTATGTTTCTTTCTGCCGAGAGAGCGTGTGTGTGTATATACGCTTGTGTCTGACTGCACGGTGATGTGATGTGATGTGTGTGTTTGGGAGTAATCAACCGAGAAGCAGGAAAGGAAAAGAAAGAGGTGGATGGAGGGGGGAGTAGAGAGCTTCCTTCATTGAGAAGTTTTATTGCTTTATTTCATCTCCGTCTCTCTTCTCTGCCTACTGTTTAGGGGCTTGTTAACTCCAGTATAGCTGAAAGCTAATACGTGCCTCAGATGTAATTAGGTGGTGTGGTTTGGCAGAGTTTCAAATCAGACATCTGCTTGGAAAACAATTCTCACTTTCACTTTTGTCTTCCTTCTTTTCTTTACTCTCCCACTTCTTCTTTTTATTAATGCTTTACTTTTTCTCCCACTCCACTGATTATTTTTCTTCTCCTCTTTCTTTTTCTCTTTTCCTCTTACTTCTTCTTGATATCCTTCCTTATTCTTCTACTTTCCCTTCTCCCCTTCCTCTTCATCTTCTTCTTCTACTCTTGTTATCTTTTTCTTTTTTCATCATCTTCTTGTTCTTCTTCATGTTCTTGTTCTTCTTCTATTCTTTTTATCTTCATCTTCTTATTTTTATTGTTCTCCCTTTTATGGTTTAGTTTATATGTCACCCCTGACTTTGCCATCGTTTTCTGAGTGTATATTCAATTATTTATTTAAAAAATTTGCCCAACAACACCTGATATTGACCCTACGTATTTTACAAGTCTGGTGTGTTTCGTATGGGCTTGGAACAAATTAGTAGTACTGGAGTGCAAAATAACACCTCACTATCACAACTGTAAATGCCATGAAGACAGTCTCATTTTCCATTGGAGAGCATTTCAAATGTGCTTGGAGTTGAATAGATGTTATACTGGAGGTACATATCAATGTAAAAACAGATGTTCCACTACACCTCATTTTCATGCTTCATGAATTTTATACATATATGCAAGTATGGTACAGATTTGGTCAATTCTACAGTTTTGAAAAAATATAGGAGTACTTAAAACAAAAATTATATCACTTTCAGAATTCCAATGCTACTAACAACAGTTTCATTTTCACTTCTGAAAGCTATTCCAATACGTTTGAAGTCAAATAGATGTCTGCTGGGTAACCAATGGGTTTCATGTTGCTCAAAGGTTAAGTTATTGAATCCACTTGGCGACTTCTTGGAACTGCACGAAGAACTTTCATTATGAAAGTGCAAGTGAGGAAATCTTTCAAGCAGCTGTCATAACACGCAAATCTCATTTCTCAGAAAAAGATGGACTTTGAGTACATAAGCATACATGCCATTTGTGATACCACCCTCCTATGATAACAACTTTGTGTGGAACAAATCTCATCAAAGTATTGATTTATAATGAATGGATGATTCCGTCAAATGAATAATGAAAAAGAAAAACAACCTGCTGAGAACTAAAGGGTTAAAAAGGGTACTTTCTCATAGAACGAATGCCCTTCCGTTCTGTCTCTGAATAGATATATGCAAGAAGGTATCCCACTGCACACTTTCAGTGTTACTAGACATAGACTATAGATTATCATAATTGAAAAGAAAGATATAATGGTTTTAGATCGTCCGATTCTCAATTACTTGTTATTCCGAAAACTTAGAAATCATGGGGGGATCGGTCATTTGCACACGCTGGACCTTACCTATGGAATCAATTGCCACAACATAGTCGTTATATTTCAAGTGTAGATTGCTTTAAACATGCTCTCAAAACTCATTTGTTCAAAGCGGCTTATGATTATTATGTAATGATATATTTGACATCTAGAGTAGATATGAAATTAATATACTTCTGAATCTTTACAAAAAACAGCTGGGAGACGTGTAGTAGAAGTAGTAGTAGTAGTAGGAGGAGGAGTAATAGCAGTAGTATTAGTAGAAGTAGTAGTAGGAGTTGTAGTAGTAGTATTATGAGAAGCAGCAATATTAGTAGTAGAAGTAGAAGTAGTAGAAGGATGTGGAGTAGTAGTAGTAGGAGGAAAAGTAGCAGTAGTAGGAGGAATTGTAGGAGGAGGAGGAGGAGGAGGAAGTAGCAAAATGGAAACTAGTATTAGAAGCAGTGATTACTTAAATACAAATTATATCAACAGAATTAATATTTGATTAACCTAATGAAAAGGGGGAGGGGGGATATATTCAAAGTCATCTCACATGGTTTTTATAAGATTAGAAACTAAAATATCTCACAATCAGGTAGCATCCATATATGGGTCATTTCATGAGATTGGGGCAACAAATATGACAATGTCCATGTGACGTTGGTATGAGATCTCCTACTACACATGGAAGATGAAATTATCCGTGGAAGATTTTTATTTAATGAATAAAGATATAGTAGTGCCCTGCCAGAATTGTCCTGTTTCAGTTGCTTTTCTTCAAAATCTGTGCTCAATACAAATTTTCCTTTTTACAAGCTTTACATGGGCATCATATTCATATGGCATTACATGAACTTTGGGTCCATAATATTGATTCACCATGAAGCTTGAATGCTTCTGGAGATAATTGGCTATGCTTTTTGGCAAAACTCAATTTGAGCAAACATTGTTACAGTTGCTAGGAGACATAGTTTCCCTCTTCTGGTGAGTCACAAAAATTGCCCCAACCCTGTGGAATGACCCATATATGCAGTAATAAATCTTCTGTGTAAGATTAGTTTTTTGGCATTTCTTTGTTTGAGAAATGTTATAACCTGATAACCTTGTTTCCAATATTTTGGATCTATAGATTTAATCTAATAAGATACTTCCGTATTGATGGCTCTCTACACAACAACAAAGAAATTTACAAACTGAGCCCTTAACATTGGAAGTCAAATTATTGAGAGAATCTAATTATCTGTTTCCAATGGAAAACAATCCATGTTTTGGAAAAAAATATATCTGTTATTTCCCTCGGGAACCTTAAAGAGAAATTACACAAACACTCAACTAGTTTCAATATTATTACTCCCCTGCAGAGTATTTTTTTGAGAATTCCTTAAAACATTTTACCACAATGCAGTTTCACTGAGAATACTCAAGATAACCTTTTAAAAACCGTGCAAATATTATTTTTAAAAGAAGCAAATGATTTCTATTTTAACTCTTGAAGACGATTTTCATATCAGTCGTCCTGAGTAAACACAAGAATTCCAACTCGAATAAAATCATATTTTGACTACAATGACCAGTCTCTCTTAAAACACACACATAAAAACGATGTACTGCGAATGTTCATTTCAGTTATGTATTCAATATCAAGAGATTTAAGAAGAAGAACAAAAAACGCCTCGTAAAAGTAAATCGTCAACGCGAGTTTGTATACTGTGCAGTACGGAAACCTTAATGTGAATCTCAACTCGGTAAATTGCCCATACACAAACACAAATTACCATTTAAGTCTTAATGCAGGAAAATAAAACCACATGCACATAGAAATGGCTACCTCCGAGATGCTGTATTAAGGTGGAGGTTTTTCTCTGTGGCATGCCTGGTGTTCACGGTCGTGTATTTTAGAAATGGAAATAGCTTTTAGCATGGTCGAAACACATATAATTGGCAGAGTATTTCTATTGGTTCTTTCAGCCATTAAGCAGTTAGGCGCACAGTTACTGCAATCCAAAGACAAAAACCTATAGACAGTCAGGCAGGGAAAGATAAAGGAGAGGTGGGAGGAAGAAGGTGGGAGGAAGAAGGTGGGAGGAAAGGGGGAGGAAAGGGGGAGGAAAGGGAGAGGAAAGGGAGAGGAAAGGGGGAGGAAAGGGGGAGGAAAGGGAGAGGAAAGGGGGAGGAAAGGGGGAGGAAAGGGGGAGGAAAGGTAGAGGAAAGGGAGAGGGCAGGGAGAGGAAAGGGGGAGGAAAGGGAGAGGAAAGGGGGAGGAAAGGGGGAGGAAAGGGGGAGGAAAGGTAGAGGGCAGGGAGAGGGCAGGAAGAGGAAAGGGAGAGGAAAGGGAGAGGAAAGGGAGAGGAAAGGGGGAGGAAAGGGAGAGGGCAGGGAGAGGGAAGGGAGAGGGCAGGGAGAGGAAAGGGAGAGGAAAGGGAGAGGGCAGGGAGAGGAAAGGGAGAGGAAAGGGAGAGGGAAGGGAGAGGAAAGGGAGAGGGCAGGGAGAGGAAAGGGAGAGGAAAGGGAGAGGAAAGGGAGAGGAAAGGGAGAGGGCAGGGAGAGGGCAGGGAGAGGAAAGGGGGAGGAAAGGGGGAGGAAAGGGGGAGGAAGGGGGGGGGGGATTTGATAGCTGGTCATATCTCCCTTGCTCTCTTCCCTTTCTTTTTTCTCAATCTCCCCCTTTCCCCTCCCTTTCCCCTCCCTTTCCCTTTCTCTCTATCAGAAGACAATATTCACATCTAACTTTGATAACATATACAATCATGCAGTACATTTTAATTCTCAAAACCGACATGACAGAAACGTACTCCAATCAAAAACTAAAAGTAGCACCTTCAAAAATAATTCCAAAAGGAAATTTATGATTTCTTTGTGACATAAATCATCATCTTAAATGGCTGAAGCCAGCGTAATCTTGAAGCGCCTCAAAACCCAGACATAGAGAAAGTACAACTCGCAGAAAAAACTTGTAAAGCCATCAAAGATAAGAAATGGTAATGGTGGGCAAAGAGGATAGTCGCAGTCAGGCTTGAGCTCTATAAACGAGATAAGAAGATTAATGGAGGGTATTTTTAGGAGACAAAGCAGCTGAGCCTCGACTATCTTGAGAGAGTTGTCAATTTTGATGTTCTGGTCAAGTGGTATCTGCCGCAGTGCGACCCTAGAGGTCAGCGAGTCTTTGTGAAATGAAGATTCCCCCCCCCCCCCATTTCATACCCGTTCTAACAGAGACACGCTTGAGCTGCGAATCAATCATACAAGAGGGGTAGGAATGAAATTATCAAATAAAACTGACATGAAATAAATATAAAGGAATCACTACTTCAATTTTTAAAGAAAGATAAGGAATGGGTCAAAATCAGCATTTGATTATCAATCTACCACTCACAATATGAAGTAAATGGGTACCAAATTAAAAAAATAAAAATCCTTCGAACTTTTGAGCAGCTTATCATGGTATCTTGGCTAATTCTGGGGAGGTAATCTGAAAATAATATTGTCTTTCATGTCTGGAAAAATGATGTTGATTGTCATTACAACAAAAAAAATTGTGCAGAACTAATATCTTTGGTGTTTTTGTGGATGTCTCTTTTAACTTTACCCGAGTGCAGATATTAACCAATGACTTGTCATAATCTTGATTTGTTTTGACACTTGATATTGTTTTACTAACATAAAAGATAGCATCGATATCAAAATACCACCCCTCGCGTCATTCCATTGACTCCTTGTAAAAAAAGGTGTTTCTCTCCCTCATTTACCTCTAGATTCTACTTATTTCAAATGCTGTGCACCCCCCCCCCCCCCCCACCCCCTCTATCTCTCTCTCTCTCTCTCTCTTGCTCTCTCTCTCTACCTCGCTCTCTTCCTCATTTACTTCTAGATTCTATTTCTTTCAATTTTTGTGCTACCCTCTAACTCCCTCTATCTCTCTCTCTCTCTCCCTCCCTCTCTCCCTCCCTCTCTCCCCCATTTACTTCTAGATTCTACTTCTTTCAATTTTTGTGCTACCCCCTAACTCCCTCTCTCTCCCTCGTTTACTTCTAAATTCTACTTATTTCACTTTTTGTGCTACCCCCCTAACTCCCTCCATCTCTCTCTTTCTCTCTCCCTCTCTGCCTCATTTGCTGCTAGGTTCTACTTATTTCAAATTTTGTGCCACCTCCTAACTCTTGCGCTCTCTCTATCTATCTCTCTCTCTCTCTCTTCCTCCCTCGCTGCTACCTCCTTCACTCTCTGTCTCTCTCTATCTTTCTATCTCTCTCTCTCTCTCTCTCTATCTCTCTCTCTCTCTCAATAATCCCAGCCCTGGTAATACATCAATCCACTTGGCGCATCATCTTGTTCTTTTTCTCCTCTTAGAACGTTCCCCGTCTCATCTCCAATCCCTGACAGATGGCCGATACAGATTACACCGCTAAAAATATCCTCTATGAGCTTCACTCCGAAACAATCCGCAAACATCCAAACTAAACATGTCATCACGAAAATTCCCTTCAGAAAGAGACTTTGAAATTGAATTGGCGAACCGCTCAAAGTAAAAAAGAATTCCGTGCTTGAGTTTTATAGGTTTTTTTTTTCTTAACGTTGGTTACCATTTGAGGCCTGGTCAGTGATTTATTGATAAAGTGCTGCGACTACCATTTAGACAAAATAGACTCTATTTATAACAAAAAAACATAAGGCTGGGTTATGTAATGTATGCTTTCTACCGTAATTAACGTTGTATAAACCGCCCTCGTGTATTAACCGCACCCCACTTTTTTTGCCGACTTAAAAAACAGTAGAGGACCTAGGATAGGACCTTGTGGTACGCCGTGTAATAGAAGAAAAATTGAAGGAATTATTATTATAAACTACATATTGAAATCTATCATAAAGATTACTTTCAAACCAAGATGACAGACAAATTTTAGTGTTGTTCTAGTTTCCGAGTGGTGAGTCAACACACCGATTACTGAGCTGGGAGACATTGCCAGGCATAGCGCCAGGTGGAGGGGCATAAATCGCACCCCCGACTTTAGATTTTTTTTGGCGGCAAAAAGGTGCGGTTAATACACCGTTAATTACGATATTTGCTACATGGTGAAAATGACATTGGTCTCTTATTTGTAATCTTGAACATTCAGTGTAAGTTTCGTTGGATTCTGTGAGAATTTATTGTCTATTTTCTACCAGAACTCAAATTTATCTTTAAAATGGTGATCTTGTTGTCCAGTTGTTTGTTTCAGTCTCATTACTTCAGGAGATTAAATATATGACGCAGAGTGTAAATGGGTCAGGTATAGGATTAACAAAATCAAAAGGCTATTGTAGGTCATCGGGCTACTATCGACACATGGGCAGATAAACGTCATTTGTGCAAACTGTAAAACCAAACAAGGCAAATGCTTGATACGTATGTGTCCATGAAAGTTTTCAATCTATTATTCATTCATGCACCGGCGTTACAATTCTTTGATACAAAGTTGGAAGTATTCTTTCCAAGAGGGCAAACAAAAGTGATAAACACAATGTGGGATGTCTCCATAGGCCTCTATTCATCAGCTCGAGATTGCCAAATATCCCGCTATTTCAACTATCCTGATCGCCAATTATCCAGTTAGTTTGCGTCTTCATCAGCCCAAAGTTGCAATTAGCAGGATATTTGGTCGGGATAATCATCCCAAGATATCTTGGGATAGTTTGCAAAATATCCCACTATTTAGCAAAATATCTCGCTATTTGTTCGGTGCGTCTTCACCAGCCCAAAGACTCGCACTATGCTCGAATGCTGAGCAAAATATCTCGAGCTAATTTCTCAAGGTCGAGTTTCAAGTTTCGAGATCGAATCTCGAGCTGATTGAAGATGGGATTTGTAACTTCAGGATTATTTCCCAAATCAGAAATAGCAGGCTATTTGGCAATCTCGAGCTGATGACGACACGCCTCATGTGTAAAAGATCTATGGATATTTGTGGGGGGCCATTTGCACAAGTGCTATCTCTGAAGTGGCATACAAACATGGCACACTTGAGAGATCAGGAACGCTTTCACTTTCCATACAGTACACAGTCAATCAAATAATATTAAGCATACCGGTAATATGCATCAAGGCTGTTTTTCCAGAGGGCCCGCCACTATTATCACCATAGCAATAATGAGGTAAACCCATTTTCACCTGGGTGGAGAGTGGCAAATGTGGATTAATGTCTCGTCAAAGGATGCAAGTACCAGGCTGGGATTCAAACCCTCGGTTAAAATGTGGGTGCTCTTTAGAAGAAAGCTTCTTTAGACCTACTTTTCCTCAAACACCAGCTTGAAATGTCTCCAGCAATCGTCTGCCACAGCTTAAAGAATGTCATCTCAGGTGGCCTATAGTGCCTAGCTTTATTTTGTGCATCTCTAGGGGTTGAAGATATTAATTTTATGAAAACAAGTTCTCCCGTATCAATTTCAGTCGACACCTAATGTTTTGAATGACCCAGATTAAATCTCTCAGACAACAGTTGGCCAACTAACCACTGTTCTCGTTTTCTAAATGACAGCCATTCCCATTTCTGAAACATGGAAAGGGAGAAACAAAAGTTGTTCCAATTGTCTGCTTTCCCTCCATCAAGCCGACAGTGCTATCTATTTCTCCCCACTTTCCCTGTTGTATTTTGCCTGGGTTTCATGCCGCGACACTTTCATGCTAACTCAAGCCCAGCATGCATCTGGGCAGCTGCGAGAGCGAAACAGCGATCTGGAGAAATGCAACATCACGACTGAGGTATGGACTCGAGGTGTCGACAGTGTCATCACCGTGACAGCAAGATCACCTGTCAGTCACATGACCAACCTTCCCCTTACAAAACAATGACTAGTTGCTCATAATGTGAAAAGAACATCCCTTTATTATAGGGAATACTTTTATTCAAAATCAGGGCCCCATTTCACAAAACTTGTCATCAGCGACAAATGACATTTTTTGTTATAAGCTAGTGAAATCCTTGCTTCTGATTGGTTATCAGTAGATTTGTCGCTGATTTTTGTCATTTGTCATTGACGAAAGGCTTTGTGAAACGGGTCCCAGGTTTAACAAAGGGAGTTAGTCTGAGGTCTAAGGGATTGGGTATTTTCGTCTCAGATTCTGAAACAAAATCCTGGATTTAGCTCATGCTGCAATCATATTTATAAACCTTCAGGTCAGTCAGGAACCCCATGACTTTTTAAGCCGATCGCCTGTCTGATTATCAAGATATTTATGATTGAAAATCAAAATCAAATTTTTGTGTTTTCCCAACGTTTTTTTATAACACTACAGTTTATTGGGGGAAATGAGTATGGTAAAACCGGTCACTCAAATATTTTTACTTTTTTGAGGCACTTCATGATCATTTTGATGTGCAAGTTTTTTTAGGGCTTCAATATTACACCATATCACAGACACTGATAACATGAAGGGCCATCCCAACTAACAATTGGACGTTTTCTGAACGTTCTAAAAACGTTCCAAGTTGGTTTTTTGGACGTTTTGTGAAAACGTTTTTTGGACGTCAAAATGTGGTAGGTTTTCGACGTATTTAAAACGTTTTATTGGACGTTTTAAAAACGTTTTTTAAACGTTAAAAGAACCAAAAAAAAACCTTTAAAAACCTTTCAGACATTCGAAAAGTCCAAAAACCTTTTGAAAACGTTCTAAATATATTGTGGACGTTGTTAGAACGTGCAGAAAACCTTTAAAAAACGTTTGGAACGTTCTTAAAACGTTTTTAAAACGTTAAAATGCACTACAAACGTTTTAAGAACGTCTAGAAAACCTTTTAAAACACGTCTGGAACGTTTATAAAACGTTTTCTAAACGTCCAAATGTACTGGAAACGTTTTGAAAACGTTTAGAAAACCTTTTAAGAACGTCCAGAACGTCCTGGAAACGTTTTGAGAACGTTCAGAAAACCTTTTAAGAACGTCTAGAACGTCCTGGAAACGTTTTTACAACGTTCAGTAAGCCTTTTAAGAACGTCTAGAACGTCCTGGAAACGTTTTAGGAACGTACAGAAAACATTTTAAGAACGTCCAATATACAGTGAATTTTTAATAAACGCTAGGTCACACATGTATTTGATTGATTTTATGAATTTATTATCAAACATATTTACAAAATATGTACAAAGGCTTGGCAATACAGTACATCATGTATATTTGAAAAAGAGTATTGGTATTTCCCGAAGTGCCCCCGAAAGAAAATACAATTCTAATATTTAGAATAAATTGTTATTTGATCAATATCGGTTCACAAACGGCTGAAATATCCATAAATATATTTTTATTCAAAATATTAAAAATGCTTGAAGACTACTTTGAAGAAAACAAATCTGAATAGTTCTTTAAAAAGCAATTGATATAGATATTTAATTATTATTTTAACAAACATTAAATGCAGAAACTAAAATTAACGGGTCATTTTGAATACTAACAGGGGCTTTACTTGGCCGTTTGTAATTATTACTTTGCACCGTGATGGTGCAGGTTTTGGTTTTAAAGTTAAGTTTGACCAATACTAAACTATCCCTTTAAAACTATAGATACATAACACATGAACAATCTACAAATAAAACATAAGAAAATGATAGATGAGTTGAAGATATGCCTCATTAACTGGCAAATATGAATACTCATATAATTCACGGGTCTATGTCTCTATGAATATACAAGGCAAGATAAAATAGTGTCAATAATTTTGCAGCACACAATAGATAGCAACTTTGGTAACACACTTTATAAAAGCAATTTGAGTTATTTACAGAACCTGGCAATTCATGCCAAAAAGATGCCCCAGCAAATGATTAAGAAATCTTTCTATAATAAGTCTTGATCTTTGGTAAAACCAAATAGTGGATTACATGTAAATTTGTTGTGTACTATATCAAATTCAATGTGAATAAATTCACCAGAACCTTTTAACAAAATGTCACAAATTATCATTAAATACATGTGAATAACCGATTTAGCTATGTGCCTCCACCCAGGATTAGCTTCATCATCCGGTGCAAAATATAACTATTCAAAAGAGTACATGTATTTACTTTCTCATCAACTTCTACAAGTGATAAAAATGTGACTATTTTAAGAAGTACGTCCAAAAAAAACAAGGAAACTACACTCGTTTCAGCTCTACAAATTGGCAACACTGATGACACCAACTGTGAGTAGCTATCCATCAACTTTGTACTCAAAATTTCATATTTTCTAAATTTTCCTTAAAGTTAAACATTTCCACAGCTTTTAATCAGAGTATGTTCAGATTACTAATGACGAATAGCTTTCTACACAACATGCTTTGACTATGGGGGTTAGAAAATGTAAAATTTTGTGTACAAAGTGAATTTAGAGCTACTCAAGATGTCATGCAGCATTGTCAATTTGAATAGCCGAGAGTAATTAACTAGAAAATGTAAAAAAAAGAGTAGTTTCCTTACTTTGTTTTCCTTACCGAGTTTGCCCATTTCTTATTTTTAACTTTGTTCAAATTTGTCTCCTTTGATTGAAGCAGTGAAATTTCTAGGGTAGATTTCCCCTTTAAATCCGAGTAAAAAATTGTCCTTTTGATCGACCAAAGATTTAGTGGGCAGGTCAAGATTTCCCAGAAGCCTTGCATCTTACTTCAAATATAAAATCAACACAAAACACATGAACAATCTACAAAAGCTATTTGCAATAAACTGATAGAAATGAGTTGATATGAATTATTAACAGGCAAATATGAATACTCAAATTTAAGGGTCTATGAATATAGAAGACAAGGTTATAAGAGAGTTTGGCAGCACACACATTGGTTTCAGCATCCTTACAAAAAGGTGTACATTTACAGACCTATACAACTTTGTCTTGCATTCTCAACAAGATGTTGGCAATTCAATCCAAAAAGATGCACCAACAAAACTGTTATGTCGCTGATAAAGTTTCTCCATTATTAGCTGAAATGGTCAAAATTTGGTTTAAGTATGAGTTTTAGGATTTTTTGCATTGCCCCTGAATGAAGGTATCTTAATCTACCTTGAATGAAAATGTGGTGTTCACTGGTTCGGTAAACGGCTCCCTCAGGTCTTCCACATCAACGGCCGCTCCCGATTTGGACAAAAGCAGTTTTTGTACCAACTGCGTCAGCTGCTGCTGCCCTTCCTCCAGCCTCTGCAGCGTACACACTACACAGTACCTGCACTTGAAAATTGCCTAAGAAAAAAACAGACACATAAAATACATTATAATAACAGTTCAAGTCATTAAAAAGTTTGACAGCAAATTAATAGGATATTTTGGCGAGATATGTTTGATAGCTGTCCAATTTAGTCACTTCAGGAATATATCACCCAGCTTCAAAGACGACACCTTTGCAGCGCTTCCAACAAAGTATACATACTGTAAGGATTTAAAAGCGACTCTTCTGTAAGAAAACTATACCCATGCCTTGTTGATGAAATAAATTACATGTACGCCGAGATAATCTGCCTCTCTTATCCTATCCAACAGTATTTTAGTGTAGCAACTTAGTACAAATGGCAAATGTTGTTTTGTTAGTTTATACGCTCTACAGTATATGTTCTGATGATAAAAAAAAACCTCAGAAACTTTCGTTTGTGAAATGCTATCTGAAAAAAACTTACTTTCCGAAGCCCGAGCCCTTGCTGGAGTTGTGGGTTGGAACTGAAAAATGCGATGTGGACTTGGACTTTCGCATTCAGTTTCGGCATTGGTATCTCTGCTGCCACAGCCTTAGTCGTTCCTCCGCGTACATGTTGTTTTCTTGATTCAAGATCTGAAAAACAGAGACACATTGCAGATGTTAAAAGGGATATCAAGACATGACAAGAATTCTCATAAACTGAACAAACTTTTGGGTAATGCAAACTTCTTGTCCGAAATTTATGCCTAGATTACAAATTGATTTCCAGTTTTGCCGGAATGGTGCCACATCTATTAATCATCATTTTGCATGGCTGGGACACAAAGCATGTCTAGCTTAATTAGCTATCCCAAATAAATTATCTTAGGTTTTCATCATCTGTTGGATTTTGAAGAAAACGAGAAATAAGATGTAAATTATACGTCTCTGGCCGAGCCAAGCACTACTAACCATCAAGTGACAAATACTTACCAGCGTCACTTCCGGAATCACTAGAAGATTTGCTTAATCTCTGGGGAAGACGTCTCTTTCGCTTCTACACGGCATCATCTTCCGATACCAGGTTTGACGTGTCCTCTGCCTTCCTGGCGATGTTTTTGCGCTTTCACATAGTTGCCTGTATGTAAAAATAAAACAAATCAATCTACGTTATTGGAAATCAATTTCTTTAAATAATGTGTCATCTGAACTAAACAGATTTTTTTTAAAGAGACGAAATTGAGAACAAGATATAGATCTAGGTCTCGATATTTCTAAAAAAACAATATCCATACAAAAAAGGTGGTTTGGGAGCTATTTCAATTGCCTAAAAAACAAACCTGTTGTAATAGGGGGTGGGATAATATAAAGTTGCTAAATGGTGGTGGAGGGAAAAGCATGGAATGTTCCACTCCCGTGGGATTTTAAATGCTATTGAGGGAAGAGTAAATAAGTCAAGAAATGAGCTGGTAGTCGAAGGACTTATTTTCTTCACGAAATAGCATTTTAAATCCTGATGGGAACTTTCCATGATTTTTCCAGACAGCAAAGTTAACAACTCAACTGTTTTAATCATCCGATTACCATGTAATGTAACAAGCCATGCGCACATACCCACTCCAGCAAAGAGTCCATGCTATTATGCGTATTGACCTCTAGCACTGCACTACGTGTTAATAGGCAGCATTTGCTCAAAAGGAATAGTCAATACACACATAATACACAAATGCACTTATCATGCCGATGCGGCTGTAAGCAAATGTTGACAGTAGACAAACAATTTGAATTTCTTAATTGTTCTTTCTAACAAAATAACATCGGTAAGTTGAACAAATTGTATTTTATTACTGCTATTTGGGTGTCATCAATTGTCACTAAAGTACAGATTTTTAGTGAAAGAGTTTTGTACAGTGGTGTTTGAAATGTTAAGTATCAATAGCACAGCTTTTAATACACACAGCCAGGATAGTAATGCAGCTATGTATGCACTAACTCCAAGAAGCTCCGACGCCGTTCGGCATCGGAGCTTCCTGGTGTTATGTGTGCACATTCCCTAGCCTACCCAATTACCATACCACTGTTACCATAGTCAATGCAATGAAAATTTCAACGGCCTGCACATGCGACATAGAGTCTGCCGTACTTTTAGTTTTAATGCAAATAATCAATATTTTATTTCATTTTACATGCTTCAAAATCAATCAAACAAAGGTTAAATTCCTTACAGATATCAAAATGTTAAAATAACGCTTACCTCGGTGTCGCAGTCTAACAGATTATTTGAAATCTCGAAGTCACGTCATCAAGCAGTCAACTCGTCAGTCAGTTTAAAACACGCGGCAAGCTAGCTCTGGAGCGAGCGCGCCGCACCGGCCGCGCCGGATACGATTCAGTGGTACGATTATATACGGTGCGTACGCACTTTGTATACACGTGGTTGAATGGAGCATATAAATGACGTAGCGCGGTCGGACTAATTGGGCTGGGGGGGGGGGGGGGGGAAGGGGCACAAACATTATGTGAGGGGGAGGGGTCACTCCTTATGTATTTCTTTTTTCTTCAAATAATGTCACCTTATGTTTTCTATTTTTTCCTCAAAATTATTGGGGGCACGTGCCTCCCTCCATCGCTACGCCACAGAATTGCATCAGTTTGACATACCTCGACCCCCCCCCCATGCGTATGCATGTGGCCTTATTTCGCCAGCTGGTATTTTTGAAGAAATATTTATTTGGACATAAAAAATAAATTCAACAAAATACGTCTGAATAAAACGTTCTGTAAACGTTTTACAGGACCTATCCAAGAACGTTTAATTTGTAACGTCCAAAAAACGTTTTCTGAACGTCTTCCAAAGACCTAGCTCCGCAGCGAATGTAAGGTCCCAACTTAGACGTTATATAAACGTTTTTTAAACGTTTAATATATGGACGAAGACAAAACGTTTATTTTGTAACGTCCACAAACGTTTTGTAAACGTCCTATATCAAACGTTCTGTAAACGTCCTATATCAAACGTTCTGTAAACGTCCTATACCAAACGTTTAATTTTGTAACGTCCAAAAAACGTTTTTTAAACGTTCTCAAAAACCTAAACTTTGACGTAAATGAGAAGTCCAAACTTTAACGTTATATAAACGTTTTTAAAACGTTCATTTAGGACGAAGACGTACAGGACCTAAAAAAAACGTTTTGAAAACGTTCTGAAAACGTTCTGTGTTTGCTGGGATGCATCTCAGATTTAACATTGTTAAACAATGCCTTTAAACATGATTTGACACCCAGGGGTGGGTTTGCCTGAATTAGCAGAATACAGACCTAGCAGTCAATGGAGATGGAGAGAGGAATGTTTAGAAAGAACAGGGGGTGTTTCACAAAGATACTAAGTCAAACTCAACTCTAACTTGGACTTAAAAATTATGGAGAGCCATTTGTAGCCTTAAAATAAAATACATTCAACAGCAAAAATTTAAATATTTTAGACTTTTCATGAAACTCCACATCAAGAACATGAAATCTCCTTGATAATAGAGAATATGAATGAATTGAATCAACATTTTATGCCTTTTAAAATAACTTTTACAAAATATTTTCAAATATGCTAAGGGCTTTCCATAATTGTTAAGTCCAACTTAGAGATAAGTTTCACATCAAGAACATGAAATCTCCTTGATAATGAATAAAAAATTATGAATGAATTGAATCAACATTTTATGCCTTTTAAATAACTTTTACAAAATATTTTCAAAGATGCCAACGGCTTTCCATAACTGTTAAGTCTAACTTAGGATCTTTGTGAAACTACCCCAGCTCAAACCCAAATCTCCTTGATAATGAATAAAAAATTATGAATGAATTGAATCAACATTTTATGCCTTTTAAATAACTTTTACAAAATATTTTCAAAGATGCCAACGGCTTTCCATAACTGTTAAGTCTAACTTAGGATCTTTGTGAAACTACCCCAGCTCTTTGGTCATGGCTAGCATTGGCTTGGACCCCTTCGACCAGACACAGCATGGAGTCTCAAGAGGCGTCGCGGTTCTTGTGCATCGATCATGCTTTGACCGTGAAGGCGCCGCGGCCTGTCGGGAGACCGATGGAAAATTATCGTCTCAGTGTGTGGGGCACTTCTCTTGCTAATCAGAGCTTAAAGGGGGTGATCACACCCAAAACAAAGGATTTCTTCCTCTTATTATTATTTGACCATTTAGGGGGGTGAGGGGAGAGGGGGAAGGAAGGGGGGAAGGGTGGGAAATCTAGCTAAATTTCTTTTTATGAAATAAAACAAACTGTTAATTGATATTCAAGATGTAAGAAACTTTGTATAGTCTTTACTTTCATTGCTTTTATGCAGATATGCTAATAAATTTCCAAATGTACCAATAAAATTAATCTGAATCTGAATCTGAAATATGCACTTTGGATGACCTGATATTCATTTGGAAAACAAAAAATGTGTTTATCTTAAAAGAGGCTGAATTTCTTTAATTGTTGACAGATCTATGACTGAAGTATCATCTGCGTATCCTTAGATCTACATTTGCCACTCTCGTCCTATGTGGAAATGAGTACTTGATATGCCGGTACATTACATATATGTGGTTACAGCTAGGCTAGGACCAAAAGCACAGCATGAAGGGTTGGGATTCAAAGCCCTGCAGTTACATGTTTTGGCAAGGCATTAATCCACATTTGCCACCGTCCACCCAGGTGTCAATAGGTACCTGGCAATTGCTGGGGTAATGATAATTGCAGGGATGTCAGGAAAAACAGTATCAATGCTGATGAGGCTACCCTGGATAAACAGATTATTATTATTCTTATTATTATTGTTGTTGTTGGTGGTGTTGCTATAGTGTTTTTAATTAATATCATCATCATTATTATTTAACATTATCGCCACCATCATCAACATTATCAGTATTGTTATAGTCTAGGATTTCAATCTGTAGCAGATAAGGGTAAAAGCCTAAACTACATCCTCCCTTTGATCCATGTCCTCTTCCTATTTCACTCCCTCCAAATCTTTTCCTCAAACATCTTTGAAACTTTCTCCCCTTAAACCAAAACAGATACAGATACCCTGGTTACAGGATCCCGGTTACCTACCGCCAACCCAGGGGTCATTCGGAGGTCACTTGATTCAGTGACGTCATTCTGCTGTCAGACTAGCAGCAACCTAATCTCCACGTATTCACTCTTCACATCGGCGCGCATCTTTGGCATATTTCACCTCAGACATCAACCGCACACAAAACCAAACAAATAGTGAAGAATGTGTTCTTTTCCCTTTGCTTCAAACTAAACATGTCCAAGCAAATATCATGGAGGAGTAAACAATGTGATTTGAGGATTTCAGTACCAAGCTTTGGTTTCTTTTAAATGATTAGTATTTCAGAGGATGTGATTTTATACCTATAATCTGCTCATTCTTTGGTAGATTAAGAGTGAATGAATTATAGTGCTTTTGGGAATACAAGCACAGAAAAGCCCTGTATGAGTCATTTTCTCAGAGAGGGTCACAAAAATGCATTTCTCTTTCTGCAAAAATGACAGCTTTTTCAACTGAATACATGTATTGTCCCACACAATGAATCCATCAACCATCATCTGATATATATTACAATAATATTTGAATTTCAATAAGGAAACAGAGGAATCTTACATTACCCTTATGTTAGTATTGCATAGCCTGTCCCAATTTAAACTGTACTAATTAAATGTTAAACTCTAGATTACATGGGGGAAAACCATCAAATATTGCCATATTTGAAATGCATATAAAACTTGAGGCCCAAAAAAAGTTTGCCTAATTGGTGAATATTATTACAAAAGGCATCTGTGCACGAACATCTGGAATTGCATTGGATGGTTTTAAAGTCGCCATGATGAAACAGTCTATCGTTCTATTAATATTTCATTGATCATTAAAGTTATAAATACGAAGTTAGGGTGAATGTATTTCTACAAACATTACCTAATCCAAACAATATGAAGCCGCTGTGCCGCACAGAAATAGAAAATTGCTCATGCAATGATAAAAGCTGGTTAATAATTGTGTGATACGTGAAGTTACTTTTCTAATGAAAATTAAGTTAGAAGGAATATGTGATCCTGCCTGACCCCGTCTGAGTAAAGTTTCAAAGGAAACAATCCCAACAATTTCATGCTCGATGGGGAGTCATTATTAGAGGAACAGTATCTGGTTGTCCTTGGCAACCATGGGCGATGCCATGACGTCACACGAGATGGTGAGTGAGAGTTGGAAGAAAGAGAGAGAGGGAAGGAGAGGGAGAGGGAGGGAGGGAGCGGGAGAGGGGAGAGGGAGAGAGGGAGAGAGGGAGAGAGGGAGAGGGAGAGAGGGAGAGGGAGGGAGGGAGGGGAGAGAGAGGGGGAGAAAGAGAGGGAGGGGGAGAGAGAGAGGGAGGGAGAGGGAGAGGGGGAGAGAGGGGGAGAGAGGGGGAGAGGAAGAGAGGGGGAGAGGAAGAGAAGGGGAGAGAGGGAGAGGGGGAGAGAGAGGGAGTGAGTAAAAGAAATAGATTTTAATGTAATTTACCGACAGTAGAGTATTGAATTTGACGAGAGTGGACAAATATTAAAACGAAATGAGGAGTAAACTTGAAGGAAATGACAGTCTAAAATGATGTGTGGAAGGAGAGATAGAGAAAATAGAAAGGTGAGGAACAAATGGGATGGTACAAGAGAAAGAGATGAGGGAAGGAGGGAAAGATGCAAGGATAGAATCAAAAGAGGGCAACATTGAAAAATAAGACATTACAAAGATGAGAGAGTAGATTAAGGATAGAGAAATGATGGAATAGACGAGAGGACGGTAGGGAAAGTCTTTGGTTGAGATAAGATGAAGAAGCAGTAGAAGGATTAATTTTTAAGATAGGAGGATAGAGAGGGTGGAGAGATGGGAGAAAGAAATGTAAGCTAGGGAAGATGTGGTTATAAAAAGAATAAGGAGATTATACTCATGGAGAGGATAGGTGTGGAAAAAATGAATGATTGGATAGAAAGAGAGAGGTAATGAGATGAATAGATGAATGATTATGAAAAAAGGAAGGATATAAGAAAAAAGATTGGGAAATAGGATGATATCATAGTGATTCATAGGAGAATTGTTAGATGGGAATATAGAGAAAGGAACAATGAAAAGAAACAATATGAGGATAGAACAAAGAAATATCAAGTAGGCAGCTGGGATAGACAAAATATGATAGTAAAATGAGAAGAATAGGAAATGGAAGGAAAGATAGTAAAAGCATTTTTAAAAAAAATTGAGCTGTATACATAATACCCTACACTACCAAGAGACAGAGGCACAACAAAATCCAAATAGACACATAAACGGAGACAATAACAAAAGAGATGAAGACAGTGGTCAGACTATCACGTGAGAGAAAAATTAATGAAACAAAAATTCCAAACTGCCCAGACAATATTCTTTCAATACACAATGGCAAACAATTAATTATACAGACAGGCTCATAAAAGGCTAGCATATATTTAAACGACTTAGTTTTAGTTGGGTATAAATGGGGGAAACACTTCTATTTTACTTTCCAAGATCCAATAAGGCGTAAACAAGACGATGAATGTAATAAAAGTACCCCAAAATTCCCTAGTTATGAACATATGGATATGTTAATTTTTTGAAAGAAACATTAGCCATCCTTTCTTTAACACTTCACGGATCCGATTTCTGACATTCTACACCAAATTATTAAACAATTAAAGTACTTCACGACTATTTTAAGTATTCAATAGAACCTTGAATTGTGATATGGCCATGTTTTTGACAAGTACGCCATCTTGCAACCAAATAACTTGGTACTTGGGATATTGAAGGACATGCGACTCTCTACCTTCAATGAGGTAAAAACATCAAACTTGACAATCTATTCCTCCTATGATGCTTAGGAATGCTATTTCCAAATTGAAGAATGCATTAGCTTCTGTATCAATTCAATGCAGCTGTGCAGTGCAGACGTGCACGCAAGCAAAGACTTTTACAGAACTTTGATGGGTTGTAAAGAAAAATTCCTTCAAAAAACACAAATGGATAGAAGGATAAAAGTTGGGCAGGCTGTTTACAAGTATCATTTGTCGTTTGGTTATGTATTCAATATACAACCTCTGAAATATTTGATGTTCAAGTGAAAAAGTTTTACAGAATCATATTGAGAAACATAATAGTGATAAGTGGATGAACTAAAGTAAAAGAAAAATTCCATCAAACATAAATGGATGAAATAAAAGTTGGTAAGAACAGTTCAGAACATTATTTGTGTTAACATACGATAAATGGCCTCTGATGAATCTACCACCACCCTTTCACCCAGATTTTTTTTTTTTTTTATGCATTTTTTTTAAACATTGCATAAAAATGACATTACATTACATAAGAACAAATGCAGAACTAATTTTGGGTCATAATTGCCAATAAAGCATAAGTTTCAATTTGAATTCCTAGGAAATATGTTTTGTTAACGACAATAACAAAGATATTCATGCATGATTCAGACTTTTCAATGACAGTAGATGTTAACATGGTAGCTGTGTACAGTGTGTGTGACTTGCTGCCCTCTGTTGGTTAAAGTGAGTACAATGATGAAGCATCCAGAAGCTATAGAGTAAACTATCACTTCATATCTACCCAAGATAAATGTATCTGTTATGGAAACCTAGAGTGCCTACCGCCCTCTTGTGACAACTGCTCCCACAGGTTTTAGTGTGGCTTTTCGATGTCTAGGAATTAACATAAATGAATGATAAATAGTAGATGATGTCATGACACACCGGACTTAATTTCAATTCTTCTATTACAAATGGACGATCAATAAGAAATTATTAACTTATGAAGAATTGGCTGGTTCTTTGTTTATTTGGCACTATTAACCCAAGTACTTGTATTTCTTTCTTTTTTCCCCCTTTTTTTTGTTGTGCAATAAAATAACAAGAATAATCTTGCAAATGTTAAGCAATACAAGAAGCTATCAAAGCTTGGAATATAGAATTTAAGTCTTGAAAATGAAAGCCCATTTTACATTGGAATCATCAGTCAGAAGGGTGAAGTCAAATAACAACAAACAAGTAAGAATATTCAAGAATAGTTATGATTTCTTTCACCTAGGAGTTCTTCAAAAACTCATTAAAAACAAATAAATAATCAATGCCACATTATTGACAGGGCTTAAAAGGAAAGTGAAAAGAAAAACAAGAAACAACTAGATGGACCTTCGACCGCGCGCAGTTGAAAATGATGCCTCCACCATGGAGCAATTTTACAAACCAGAACAGAAGCGAGCTATTTTTGCATACATAATGAGCCCTGTGACCTTTGACCTTGGATCTCGTGACCCCAAAATCTAATCAGTTCATTGGCTCTGCAAGATACATAAATGACCCAAGTTTGGCAGGAATCCATCAATTGGTTCTTGAGATAACGCTATCACGAGAACGGGACGTACGGACAGACGTACGTACGTACGGACGGACGGAAAACCCAAAAACATAATGCCTCCTGCTACTTTGTAGCGGAGGCATAAAAACATAAGTCATAACAAAAACAGTAACATTCACTGAAAAATCGTGTTTAAAAAAAGAAACGCTGATGTTAAGTGTAAGTGTTATGCTTAACATTTCTGTATCTTATCACACAGAGCTCAATAAATACGTGCAGGACCTTTGTTGTGGCCAGTTGCTATTTAAAACAGAATGTAGCATTTTTTTTGCTGTGGTTTACAATATTATATCTGAACAAGCCTTTAAGAGTCAATGCTCTTTAAGCTCTGTTCAGGGCACAATTCAATGAATTTAATCGTTCTTCTTCATCAATTGTATATTTATTTTATTTTCATAAAAGTACAATCAAAGCAAATATGCATTCATACAACACAATACAAGTAATCTATATCATCAGCAATGTATAACAAATATTTTGTGTTACAATCTATATCAAATGGAAAAGGAGAACTTTTTTTAAAAGCCTATGATATCTTTGTGAGACAAAATTCCCACTAGGAATTCATATCAGTAGCCAATGTCTGCAACATCCTTAGTGGAATACTGCCCTCTAGAGTCCACAATCACACAGATAGCGGATCATGATTGTGGACGATCTTTCCTCGGCTTACACAGAGTACAAACATGAAGAAAAACACACAGTCTCCAGGTGGATGTTATCAGCGAAAAGCATCAATCATCACAATGTCATTTCTCCCTTTCACATTTGGCAAAGCGATCGTAATTTTGTTGGCATTAAATTTTGACAGGTTGTAGACTGAAGACCAAAATCCAGACAAAGTTTCTTTCTAATTGGTCTGCAGTGGATTGCTACAAAATGAGATGCCATTGTGGGGCATGTACAGGCATATCATATATGAACAAGAAAAAAATCATTGTGTCATTTCTCTTTTTCTCATTCGGCAAACTGATCATAATATTGTTGCCTTTATGTGAGGACTGAAGAGAAAGAAGAAAGAAAAACGGACAATTTGTGTGCTCTTAATTGGTCTACAGTGATATGCTACAAGTGAGATACATGGAGGTTGAAGTCCAAATACAGACTACAATACGTCCAAATTAAATCATCACTATGTCCTTTCATTCCTTTGCACTTGGAAAAACAATCGTTAATAAGTTTGCTTTATGTCTGAGAGAGTATTGACTGATGGAAACAAATCCAGACATTTGTTAACCCTTTTGATAGGTCTGCAGCAGAATGCTACAACCTGAGAGATATGTATGTTGTAGAGCAAATTAAAAGCATGTGTTGCTACAAGCCCCATACATAACCGCTACAGCATATCATAAATAAATATCTTATCCATGTCGCTTCTCTCCTATGCATTTGGCAGAACAATCATAATATTGTTGGTTTTATGTGTGGGATAGCATAGACTGAAGAAAAATAATCCAAAATTGTTTCCTGTATTAATTGGTCTGCGGTAGTATGGTATAAACTGTGTTTTGTTGTTTTCCAATTTAGGTACATAATTTTATTATCAATAAATCAATCAACAAGAAATGCTTTTAAACAGTGCTAACATCCTTATTCATCCATCCCTTCAAAACACAGCTATAGTGATGTATAGCCTTCTCCATATCTTGCAACTCAAGTAGTCAAATGACAATGTATGTATTCTATTCTAGCAGGAGATCCAGGAAAGGTAGTTTCAAATTTCCTGTTTGATCCTGATTCCCTGTTGGTTCATTGCTATGGCAACATAATGCCAGCGGCTTACAATTAATGAGATTGTCTGCTGCATGTAGAGGTACTATAAAATGTTTGAGTCGATACTCTAAAGTGTTGTACACTGATTATGATCTACAATAAGAGTCTTCATGAGGCTGGATTTTATAGAACTCAACTAAGAACAACTTGTTCTATTTATTAGATGTATGTGAAGCTGCATTACAATCTTGGGTAACAATAATCATGGGCATAAGATATAGGTCATTTATTGAACATACATGTAGATATAAATGATATCATATCACAGATACAAGGCACACTTTCATTTTGCACTTATTTTAATGATTAGTAGAAAACTTTTTCAAAAGACTATGCCTTCCTGTTTTAATAGATAATTAAACTTCTCCATTAAATATTTCATCTGTAAACAAAACAAAAGTGTAGATCTTCTTCTTGGTCAAGATAATCTGCCTCCTTCAATACTGAAGATTCTTGCAGATGCCGTATATACTCGGCCTGATTGGGGTGTGCAGGTGGACCACTACACCTGGGTTTTCCCCTACTCTTATACGAATAGTGCAGTGGGTTCTTAAAGTGCAATTAAGTGTGGCGACTCTCCTGTACACGGGGCCTCCATTTAACGTCCTATCCGAGGGACGGAGTGTTTTTCACTTAACATAGCCTGCGTCTATGAACAAGGGAAGGGGGATGTTAACACACAACGCAGGCTTCAGTCATCAGCCTGGGTGGGAGTCGAACCCGGGTTCTTTGGTTCGACAGGCAGATGCTTTACAGATTGAGCCAACAGTCCCAATACTGACACACCTAAACACATTTTGCAACATTAAAAATGAGTATTTTACAGAGCTGCCATCATGCTTAGATGTGAAAACACTACACAGATTCCAATAGATGGTAAACACTTTTCAAGCAAGTACTAAAACAGAACAAAGCACCCTGTGCCTCATGTAAAGGCAATTTACACACAGTCTAGTTTGTTAACCCTAATATCTCTGTTGTAATCAGAGAGGTATTTGAATAAGCAGAAGACCATTAAAGTGGCTGTCTATCTGAAATCTCATTCACCCCCCCCCCCCCACAACATCACAAAGTGCATAGAGAACTATACTAACCATCCTCTTGACAAAAGATGTGTTTTATATCAATCAGATGATCTTATTTTCTCTTAGTATTAGTAGTCCTTTAAGATAATGTAACAATTTTGTATCATCAAATGACAAATTTTAAATCTGCTATGAGATTATATAAATAAATTGAAAGATATTCATCAGGTGAGTTATACATCTGACATTATATCATTTAATTGCATATTATAAATTAGTCTAATGTTTTTTCTTCTGTAGCATGATGAAAAGGTGTGTCCATTTAATACTGTAAGTGTCGATTTTGATTCTCTGATATTACTAAAGGTGCCTGTATATCACAGTGCAAATTGTCTTTACTAAAAAAGAAAATAAGTCACACTTTCAGACTTCCTTTTGAAGTCAGACCTGTAGCTGGTAAGATGATCTTAATATGCTTTCATAAGATGCCATTGTATTTTACTGTCTTGTCAGTTGTGTAATGATAATTGGTTTCACAAATGGTCTCTTTGTTTGGCGTTTAACATTAAAGGGATAGAGCAACGTCGATCTGGCGCTGCTTAGTGGCTGCCGGGCTCACGATCAATTGGGCAAAAAGAATTTTCATTTTCGGTTTAATAAAATTTGGAGTGGACTTTAAAAGATTATTATTATTATTATTATTATTATTATTATAAAAGGTAGATGTGCTTCAACAACAGCAAAATAGGTGAAAACTGAAGATGTGGTAGACCACAGCACACTGAGCCATGCACTCTTTATATTTTCAGACCATATATTCACTGCCATGGGATGGAGCACTTCATAACATTTAAGATGGTGGTGAGAAAGCAGCTCTTCAAACATACTTCAAGAGGAGAAAGGAGATGAGAGAGAGAGATAGAGGGAAGAGATGGAGAGAAGAGAGAGAGTGGGAGGGATAGAGAGAGAGAGAGAGGGAGGGAGGGAGGGAGGGAAAGAGAGAGAGAGAGAGAGGGAGAGAGGGATTGAGGGAGGGAGGAAGAGAGAGGGAGGGTGGGAGGAAGAGAGGGGGGAGGGAGAGAGGAAGAGAGAAAAGGAGAGAGGAAGAGAGAGGAGAGAGGAAGAGAGAGAAGGAGAGAGGAAGAGAGAGAAAGGGAGGAAGAGAGAGAGAGAAGAAAGAAAGACAAAAATAGAAAGAAGAGAATAGAAACATTACAGAAAAAAAATACAAAGGAGCCTGAATGAAAAATGAAGCATGAAATATTAAATGAGATACAGTTTATAAAAAAAGGAGTTGAAGATGTTTGTGAGTACTGAGGAGAAGAGACAGATAATAGAGAAAGAGAAATAGATAAGAGAAAATAGAATAGAGACAGAGAGAAAGAGAAGAAGAGGAAACAAAAAAAATGATATGAAAGAGTAAAGAGAATTGAGAGAGTGAGAAGAAAGGGGAATCACAAGAGAGAGAGAGAGAGAGAGATAGAATTAAAAAAATAGATTGACAAATTGATGGCATATAAATAAATCATTTGAAGAATTATATATTGTTTGTTTTTATCTAAAGAGAGAGAATGTGAGACAGAGAGGGATAGAATCAAAGATGAATAGCGAGTGCAAATAAACCATGTATAAAGAATGCATAACATTTGTCATTAGCTCTTAAATAAATAGTCATAAACCATCATCCCATACAACAGAATGCAAACAATTGCTCAAAAGATGAAAACAATTCATCTTTCGACAAAGAGAATCCGGTACAAAAGGCTAAATACCATGCAATCTACTAATGGAACCGTAAAAAGCATATCCTATGGACGCTGAAAGAAATCACGATTTATTTACAGTCCTTTCACCAGCATCGAGAAATCTGATTCAAATAATAATAATAATAAATTACATTTATAAAGCGCTTAATACAATGTTTCTAAGCGCTTAACATACAAGTAAGGTACAACATAAAATAAACATACAGCAATAATAATACATCATTCTAATAATAACATTACAGATAATAACATAACATGTTGACACAGCTGATTGATTTATACAGCACAAGCATGTAAGTTGCATACTATATAGTAAGTTTCAGTGGCCTAAGGCAGTTTTGTTTCGTTCATCATGAAAATAAGCTAATGGCTTTTTCTTTCTAATGAATTAAGATACTCTATATCAGCAGGATATGGAAATGGAACAGTATAAGAACGAGACCTACTTTTCTTTAAACCCAAGAACCTTTTCATCCTGTACATGTAAACAATCTTATTCCTTACATCTCATATCTACTGCTGGTAAAGTATCTTCCCTGCCTTGCAATACGGTGGGAGGTTTAACTCAGAGGTCTTATTTTCCAATCCATGTGACTTTACATAGATAGATGGCACATAACAGCAAGATAGAACAAATAATGAATTGCAAGCATATTGATTTAGAGAAAAAAGCAAACAATAACATAACACAAACCTGAAGCAAAGTATTCCTCCCATGGTGTTGCACTTTACAGAATGTTTATAAAGTTTTGCAAATGATAAAATCTTGTCGAACTGTCGGAATCTAACATCGCAAAAAAGCTTGCTTAGACTTCAGACCTGTTTCTCTCACAAGACCAACCTGCGCTTAACCAATCTATAGGAGAGAAATGCAATGAGAACATCTATGTCAAACATTCAATTGAATGATTACTGGTCTAGGATCGATCTAAACATGTGCGTGCCTCTCATTCTAAACACATTCCAGCGATTACTTTCCAGGGCAAAAACCTGAGAGTTCAGCACCTAACCTCTTATAGAGATGTTAGGGCTCCTTTTGGTGCCCCTCAATTCTCATTTTCGTTACTGAGACAGGCTCCTTTTGTTGCCCCATTCATCTCTTTCCTTCCTTAAAGACGTCGTTTAACAATGTTAAAGTGTTATCAGTGTCTGTGATATTAATATTGAAGCCCTAACAAAAAATTGCGCTTCAAACTGATCATGAAGTGCCTCAAAAGAGTAAAATTATTTGAGTGACCGGTTTTATCATACTCATTTTCCCCAATAGACTGTAGTGTTATAAAAACCATTGGGAAAACATTTTTTGAAATTTTGATTTCCAATCAACTATATCTTGATAATCAGACAGGGGATCGGCTTGTGAAAATCATGGGGGTTCCTGACTGACCTAAAGGTTTATAATTATGATTGCAGCATGAACTAAATCCAGGATTTTGTTTCAGAATCTAAGACAAAGTTACCCAATCCCTTAAAAAAGTGCAATAAAAAGGACTTCTTCAGAGGCCCTAAAATGTTTATTCTAATAAAAAAAGGGCTCCTTGAGAGTTGATGAGTTCTCAGCTATCTATATGAGGTCTCCGACCTTGTGTGCCCCTCAAATTACAATCTGTTTTTGAGGAGGGCTCAATGTGTCGCCCTAAAAGTTTTATTTCTTATAAGAGCTTCTACAGTGCCCCAACATCTTATTTTCTTAAAATGAAGGGCCCATCATGTATCCCTCAATTCTTATATCTATTGAAGAGAAGGGCTTCATTTACTCCCCCCCCCCCCTGCAATTTTTTTGATAATTAATGTGCTCCTAAAAATCTCCCCAAATGAAATAAGTCTTGATAAGAATAGCTTCTTTCAAACCCCTATAATCTATTTTTTTTTCTTAATGAGAAGGATTCCTCTAAATGCCCTTCAAATCTAAATTTCATGAGATTTAATTGGCTTCATTTGTTGCCCCCTCCCCACCATGCCTTATTTTGCTTGATGAGAATGCTCTTTCAAAATCTTTTTATTTTTGAGATCAGGGCTCCTTCAGAGCTTCAATGGTATGATTTACCTTGATGAGAAGAGTTCCACATTTTACCCCTCAAATCCCATTTTCTTAATGAGAAGTACTCCTCGAATGCCCCCTAGAGTCTCTCTTTTTGATGACATCTCATTTCATATCGGTCAATGGACATTTCATTTCAAAGAATGAGTCAATCAGGTGCCCCAAAAGCCTCATTTTGTCTTGATAACACATACTCTTTCCAACAATCTTATTTTTTTAGACAAGAAAGGCTCTAGTTGTTACCCCACAAATTGCCTTTTTCCAAAACGAAAAGGGTGCTGAATAAACACATCCCCTAGGAGCAGGTATAACAGACTTGGAAGGGGATTTCTTTGAGACATTTCAATTGGAAGATATAAAAAGACGCTCATCCCATGCTAAAGTTTCACGAATGTGCGTCACGTGCGTGTGGCGTTATATTGACGACCCCGTTCCGGGGTCTTTACGTTTTCAGCACCATTAGAAATCAATGGGTAATATGCATTAAGTGCTCTTGCACGGAGACAGGCTACGCATTCTGATTTAGAGAGAGAGAGGACAAAAATAGGAAGCCGCATAAAGATGTGATATGAAACATACGCCGGGAGACGGCAGGCGTCCATAGCACATCACATCCGAGACCTCCCAGAGGATTATACACAGCATGATGTTACGCCAATAATCATCATTTATCCATCTCGTTTATTGAGGATGGATAAGGATTTGATGTGAAAGGCCCCCTGCACAAGCTTCCACAGGCTAGCCGTGTGGTTGCAAATCAGAGATACTCTGTCATCGAAAAGAAGCTTGACTTCTGGTTGTGACGGACAATGACATCCTCACAGAACTCAATCAAATTGCAAAAGATACTCACTGAATGTTAAGAGTACAAATGTTCAAGACTTTAATGAATGGTTTGTTTGGAGCCAGAAGGACATCAGGGGCCTGTTTCTCAAAGCCTTTTTTTTAATGACAAATAACAAAAATCAGTGACAAATCTGCTGATAACCAATCAGAAGCAAGCATTTCAGTAGCTTATAACAAAAACTGTCATTTGTCACTGATGACAAGTTTTGTGAAACGCCCCCAGGTCATGTACTTCAACACAGTTTTAATACCCTCTAGCTCTCGAATTGACGGTATATATTTGACAATTGCATGTGAAAAATGCTACAATAGCATACCGGTAGCTGAGAATTATATAAACAAAAGTGACAAAAAAATAAGATGCTGAAAAAACAATAAAATCAAGCTATAGTTGTCTCATATATGAGAACATATAATATGTAGTGTTTTGGGAGTTTCTTGCCTTACTGGCGTTGACAAACAATATTTTCTGCTTAGAGTGGGAGAGAAACTGTCACTCATCTACTCTTACATAGAGTTAACTCATTCGCGACAATGGTTCTCAAAAAATGATCGCGCAGGACACTCTTCAAATCCAGCTGTTAAGGCCAGGAATGCACCATTCACTGGCGGGGAAATGCATTTTGTGAGGGACAATTTTTTTTGCTAAATGTTTGTGATGTACATCAAATAAAAGAAAATTAAATCTTTATGAACCATTTTTCACTTATCTATGGCTGTCTCAAAGTGTGATAATGCTAATATTTATTCAGAAATATCCCTTTTTCATGCACTGATTATAATATATATGGACTGAAATGCCCTTCGTGGTAGTGGATTAGGCCACATGTCTAGACACCAGGCTTTGGGCTAGTCGATTAGGCAGAAGGGGTGTTTAGAAATTATTCAACCAAAATAAGGGATGGAGTCAGGCTAAGTCATGTATTGAAAAATGTGATTATATTTCCTTGTATTGATAAAATAATACATTGCTTTTTTGACCAAAATTGCAGTACACAAATTATCTGATTATTTTTTATCTATCTTCTAGTTCAAAATCCCCCCCTGTCTCAAAATGAAATGTATACGCGCAAGACGATCATATCGATATGGCTTGGCTTAGCGCGGGAAAGTCTGGTAAGCTGGGGCTACGTGTATGTGTGTGTGTGTACTGTAACTGGTTATATACACTGAAAGACATGTGTTGTTCATCATGACTCATGGTTGAGGAATGCAAGTAGTTAGACTGCCAACCAGGCAAAGTTTGTAATAAGCTAAACGAATGTTCTTTGATAATGAGAAATAACGAATTTGGGTAGGATTCCCAATACCATAATTATTTCATAAATTATTGTTATATATTTTAATCACGATGAGCCTATATTTCAAGAGGAAAAAGCAGCCACAAAAAAAACTACTAGAAATTGTGTCAATTCATTCACAGATCTTAAATCTTTTTTGGGAAAGCAATTCCCATTCATATTCTTGACTTGAGCTAACGAGGTAAAACAAAAAAAGTACTTGTGTTTATTGTAGATTAGTAGATCTAGATGTATTCATGTTCTTTCTTTACATGGCAAGTAGTTTTTTTGTTATTGTTTTTTCATCATCGGGCCAGTAAGGCAGATATTATTAGGTCAGAGAGAAAGAAAGAAAGAGAAGGAAAGAAAACACCTGCAAAGTCTCAGACACGGCCAGTTCCAAGTCTGGCACATGTGTGTGTACAGTCAGTCACACAGATTCAACCACATGTAGCTCATACACACATCCAATCACGGCATACACAAGCTCATACACACATCCAATCACGGCATACACAAGCCTGGCTCATACACACATCCAGTCACTACACACACATCATACACAGAAAATCGCCGTGCGATAAACTGACTTCCGTCCAACAAAACTTACCATAACTTACAGGAAATAAATATTACACGCAATATATGTCCACCAGGATGAACCAAAATTACAAAGTTTTCGAAATAAGGTGAAAACAAAAAGAGACAGCAAACAGAAATACCGAAAAAAAGAGGAAATATAAGAGAAGAAATGGATGGTTGGTCGTAGCTCAATGCATGCATATGGATCATGAAAGGCAAGGTATCGCGATAGCTGTAATCGGTCTCTCAAACGCGCGCGAACATGCCCTTGTTGCTAGGCAGAATCAGCTGGCAACAATAGCTGCTATGAATATTCATGTAGGCTCGTACAGCTTTTGACTGAAATAACCAATAATGGGCCTTTTAAAATTCATAACTCATGGTAGGATTTTTTCTACGGCTAAGTAAAGAGTGCTCTGATTGGCTAATATTTTTCTGCAGAGTTTGACTGACTCTGGGGTCACCAGACGGTCTAGTTTTTTTGTAAACACAGCAAACCACACAATGTGGTCGATTGTCGCGAATGAGTTAAAGCCCTTCTGACCTTTAGCAGACAACATGAATTAGTCCTTTCCATTGTAAGAGATTTCCAGTAAGCCTTCCTACGTTTGTTCGCATTTTGCCGGTTCAACAACCCATTTACTACTCGAAACAGAAGTCTGAATGACTGTTAGCAAGCTCTTCTCAAAATGCAATTCCATTAACAGAATCACAAGATTGTGTTTCATTGAGTTTCAGGGATGCAGGCTACCCAATCCAACCACCTTCTCTCTCTTTAAAGGGCATAGTAAACATGAGTAAATTGCCATTTGGTCTAATACCAATTTGTCACATCTTATCACATTTTGTCTAAACCTAATTTGTCTATAGTCTCCGAGAGATGAAATCATCATTTAACAAATTGCATGAAGCTAGTCAAAAACTCCTGAAGTAGGGTCATTGTAATAGACAGAATTCCATACAATTGTTAATCTACTTTTTTATTTTACTTTTTCACGTACAAATGTCTGCCCATTTGTTTTCTCACCTACTTGGTCTATTAATAACACAAAGTCAAAGAGGAAAATGTTGGCAAGGATTACAGAGAGGGGGGGGGGGCTTTGTTGCAGGAACTGAAAATCACACCCAAAAGTAGCCAAGTGGACGTTAGAACAAATGATTATTAAGATAAACAAACCGATTAGAACAAATCGATAATCAACTTGGTGTAGACAAAAAGAAGCTGCTTAACCTAGATAAACTGGGTTTTGATCAAATGTAATTACACAAAGTATGTATAATATTGCATTGGAACAAATAAGAATAAACAGTATGCAAGAATAAACAGTATGCAAGCATAAAAATGCACCAGATTCAGTTCAATTCAATTTTATGAAAAGGTCAATAGAATAAGTTCCATTGCAATGTAATTAAAATCATATCGTGAGATTTGTCATTGAAAGGAAAATGAAACCATTCTCATTGAAAAATGAAAGAGGAAGAAAATCATAATTTTTTTCGACTGAGAGTAAGATAAAGTCATTTTCATAGAAAGAAGGTTACAATCATATTCAGTGACAGCAAGTAAAATCATATTCAGTGAAACAAAAATAAAACCATTTTGATTGTAAAGGAGGTTTATCATTTTCATTGAAAAAAAGATAAAAAACCATTTCATGGAAAGGAGGGTAACATGATTTTCTTTCTAGCGCAGATATCTTCAGAACCTGAAGAAGCACTTCATCAGAAAGAAAGGAGAATCAAATCAATTTCAATGAAGGGATGATGAAATCATTCTACCTGAGAGGGAGTCTACCAGAAGTGAATCAAAGAAATCATCATCAATCAAGGTGCTGCCGGGATGAAAAATGTTTTCTCCGGATCGCATCCACAATCACTTAGTAGTGCAGGGCATGATGGCTCAGGAATATGCCATTTATTCAAAGTTTTCCCCCATAACATCTGCGTGCTTTCCTGAATACTGAATAGAATGTTCAAGAACCCAAGTGCACAATTGATCTTTCTTAAAATATATATTTGCCATGTATGGATAATGACTTCTCTCCCCCCCCCCCCCTTTCTCTATATCTCTCCTCCCCCCCCCCCCCCTCTCTCTCTCTCTCTCTCTTCACCCTTTTCCTCTTTTCTCTTTAAATTAAATTTCCTTTCTGATCTTACCCCAATTACTCCCCCCTCCTCTCTCAAACCTTATCCAAATCAATATATTTGTCAAAGAAGTGCACCATATGGAATGATCAACTCTCTGTCTCTTTCTCCCTCTCTCCCTCCCTCTCTATCTCCCTCTCTCTCCCTCCCCCTCTCTCTTTCTCTATCTCTCTCTCTCTCTACATATATATATATTGTTTTAGTCTCTCCATCTCTCTTTGTCTCTCTAAAATAAAAATTGCATAGATCAGTGGTCCCAAATTACTCCAACCCCTCCTACTCTTCCCCAACCCTCATTACTAATATTACTTTCCCCTACAAAGATACTCATCAGAATATTATGCAATCTAACAAAAATCTATCGTTGGATCCCTTCCCACATATTTTTTCTATATCTACTCGTCCCGCCTCCATTCTTAGATTTGACGATATTCAGCTAGCTTTTTCATTAACATTCTCACCCCCATATTTCTTCTCCTGACCTTTTATTCATATATCACATTCCCTCCAAAATAGACCAGACAGCTAGGACAGAGAAAAACACCCCTGAAATACTCAGAACAAAGTCTCTCTTCTGGAGAGAGCAGTCTAATCGTAAAAGAGAAAGGCAGACTACTTTCAACAAACCGCCTTTTTTGTCTGGGGGATAATTGAAAATCATTCGTTGAGCGGTAATCCAAAGAGAAGGTGATAGTCTGTGCAGGTGACAGCATGTAGCTATTATCCAAATGAGGACTATACTGATATCAACAATTGTCAGGTTCAATCAGAGTGTCATGTTTTGTACCATCCTGATATGTCTTTAAGCAAATGTTTGGTCATTTCCTTCTAATTTTCATTCTAAGGTCTCTTTATTGGAAAATTATGTCAACCATCTAAAGTTACGAGTAAGTAATATTACACCAATCTCATAATAGGTAACAGACATATTATGGCAGAAGATAGAGTGAAATGGAGAGATGTTGCAATCAACCCCCCGAACCAGGAGAAGATACTTAAATAGATAGACAACTGATGCAATTCTTCCTTCTCCCTAATTTCCTTTTCCCTTTTTTACTTTCTCTCTCTCTCTCTCTCTCTTTCATTTTTGTTGTTGGCCAGCTACTTTTCCATTATACAATGTTTACATATAATGTTTATAGCGACCGCCCAGGGGAAACACAAAAAGTGGTCTTTGTACACAGGTTCCTTTAGTAGAGTATTCAAATCTATTTATGCACAGGAACAACAACATATTTCACAAACCATATTTCAGGTCATCTGTTTGGAGGTCGTCTGTTTGGAGTCGGTAGGGCATTAACTCTGTGTTAAAGTTGAGGAGTTAATGCCCTTCTAGCTCCAAACAGAAGAGGTCATCATAACCAAAAACCCTAAACAATTCAGGCAGTAATTGTATGACACAAATATGCACTTACCTCCTTTTTGTTCCAAGATGATAGCGGAGATGACAATGAAGATAACGATGCCAACGACAGTGATGACAACGATGATGATGATGATGATGATGATGATGATGATGATGATGATGATGATGAAAAATTCAATGATGCATCGTGTAGATCAGACATGAAAATAGAACAGAAATTGAAAATATTTAAAGATCTTGATACCATTGAGTCAATTTCAAAGTGATACATAACGTATAGGTAGTGAGCACACTTTCACATAACCTAGGTAAAATAAGTGATCATTCAAAACCAAGAAATATTGGTTTTAGAGCCTGGCAGGGCAATGTGACAGAGCTAGAAAGCTCTAAAGTATTAAATAAATATTAAAATATTTGCTGTATAGCATATTCCTCCACTTTACTTCATTTCAATTTTCACTGACTAGAACTTAAATATTTGGTTGTATCATAAATGGTGGGTGATTCAACAGATTCTTATAGGGCATTTCTTTGTTGCAGGGGCACATATTTCCTTCCTCTATTAATGACAGACTTTTAAGTCCACATTATATTGTATGGACAATAAATCAATTCAATTCAATTCAATTATACAGTGCAAGTCACATCCTGGTTATATCCAGGACAATATGAACTGGAATGACTCAGAACAGGTTTATTCATTTAAGATACAAAGCTGGAGAGACATATTGCATTAAAGATATTTTCAACAGCTTGCGGACAATTCTCTCATAACTGATACCTTCCTTTCACCCCGATGCTGCTCTTATCATATTCCAAAGAAAATTTCATGATTAGATTTGAGAGTCTACACTATCAATTTTGCAAAAAGTAAAATATGAAAGCTTATCCTGAATTTTGAAAAGTAAAAGTAGATTTGCTTTGAAGTAGAATGGAATAAGATTGAAGCTCTGTATGTGCATTGTAAGATGGATTAGGTTTTTTAATGAGAGCGGGGGATAATGCGACCATTAAAGCAATATCCCCGGGCTTCTCACCGACCACTTCAACAAATTTGTTATTTTGTCTTCTCGTGTGGAAATATAATCCCTCTTCTACAAACAGGATGAATAGGTACTCCGTACGGATGGATTGTATGAAAGCATTGTTAACATAGCTGATGGATATTTTTAGAGTATTACATTAAAGTTAATGCATGGGACTAGTATCTCCATCTCTAAGAAGATTAAAATGATAAATTCATGTAGATGGATTAATTTTTATTAACAGGATGTTCACATGGCTCAAAAGTATCCCAAAAGCAATACTGGTATATTAATGTGAATGCATTAATATCCCCATCCTCATCACATTGCTGAAAAGTAATTTCCTTCTATAAATAGAAAGAAAAGGTACCAGATATGTTAGCCCTTCTCAAGTTAGCAACGTGGAGAGTACTGCCCTTTTAATTACAACTTAATTTAGAAGATTCAGAGAGAAACATGCAGTACGTGTACATCAATGTGAATGGTTGGAATTAATGTCTTTGTACAAATATATTTGATATATTCTGGAAAATCATGTTTTTAAGCACATTGGCATAGTTGTATGGAATTGGCTACTCATAAAGATGAATGTTATAGTTCCTAAGCTGAATCATTTAAGAAAGATCTCAAACATATCTATTTTGGTATAAAGCCGTTTTATGTACTGAAGAGACTATATCCTGTAAACAGAACAAATAAATAAATAAATGAATAAATACAAAAAGAACACTGATGATTTTAACTACATGGTACTGTTTATGGTACATTGATAAGTTTTCATTATGCAATGAAACTATACAAATGCAGGCAAACAATCTCTTAACTTTCTCAACGACATGAAAGTGTAAAGCAAATACTGATGGTTCTCACAAAAACGACTCTGTTTTAATTTATTTATTGAAAGTAAGATTCCTGGTGCAATGCATCATTCTTAACACATGCTGGGCCTAATCCACTTTCTGTCAACAGAACCGAAAGGGAGCAAGTTAGCCCGAAGATTCCATCAGTACTGCTCACATAATTGAAACTCTTTCCTAGAACCATACATCAATCTGTACGCATGCGATCAATATCCTCTTTTGGGGGCAAACAAAACGAACGGATAAGAAATCTTCAGAAGCCAAAAAGGGTGTTAACTCTATATTAAGAGCTAACAAGAGTTGATACCCTCCAGGCTCTCAACAAAGTTTCCAGTGCATTGGAATAGTAGTATGGAATTAGTTACTAGTAGAGAATGAATTTAGTACCTTTGCTGAATCATTAAAGATAAATCTTAAAACAGGTCTATTAGCTACATTTAACTGTGTCAAAATGATTCTTTTGATTTACCACTTAATTGATTTGTAAAGCCCTTTGATGAGTTGTAAATTGGATACGCTGATGCATTTGCTGCTCCTACTTCTTTAATTATTTCATACTCATAATGATGATGACAGAGATGCCAACCTCTTGACACAAACAAACAGACTGAGTATCCTAAAAAATCAGATTTTGGAGAGAAAAATCAGATTTTCACGAAAACTCGACGCTACCAATGGCCGGTTGGCCCCGGGCCAGTAAAATTTCAGAAAAATGTGATACTGGTACGTACAGTCAAGTAAAATGTTTGCTCTTTCATTAAAATTTTAAAAGAAAATTGTAAAGCAAAGTTTTTGTTGGGGCTGCGGGGGTTTACTTGTTCATTTTTTTTTTTTTTGAAAAATCTTATTTTATGAGGTGATATCGTATTATCGTATTCCACTCTTATTATCATACTAAATACGATTAAATCGTACTGGTTGGCACCTCTGTGATGATGATGAAGACGATTACGACGATAAAGCAGACTCTACGACCTTATTTCATGAATGCACAATTTGTGAATAGCATACACAATGCATTATCATGAAGCATAGGAATTGATTTTAAAGTGGTATTTCATGTTTATTCACTTTCACAGCCCTTTGGCTAAATTACAGTAACATTATACAGCATTATTTCGACTTGTGCAACAGGATATGAAATTGAAAAGGGAAAGGGATAAGGGCCTAAAAGCAGAAGACTGGATATATGTCACTGCTTATGCTACTTCAGCAATCCATGTAAACTACACTTTAATCCATTTAAGACAACACTGACATTCTTGAGCAATGGCCATAAAAGTTTTTGATTTAAAATACATTAGGATATGAATACATCAATAAGTTTTTGATAAACTGTTTCTAATAACTTGATTGATCCAAATATTCATGGCACTACTGCTTCAATAGGCAGTATCACACAGAAAAATCCCTTGAAAAATCCTTTTAAGGGAGAATTTTCTTGCTTCGTTAGAGGATTTTTAATGGGATAATTGATGACAGACAGCAATCAGGATAACTTAAATCCGGATAACTAAAATCCGCATTCTGGGCCTCTGTGTGACACCGCCTATTGCTGAATTTCAACTGAATGTACATAATGTGAAATATTCATGTAAGATACATTCAGATTAGCAGAAGAAAGAAAGTCTTCTTCTTTTCTTTCTTCTAGTCACAGAAGTATGAAAATCATCATACACAAAACATGAGTGTTTTTCTCTCTCCCTCTCTCCCCCCTTTCTTTCCTCTTTCTCTCTCTCTCTCTCTCTCTCTCTCTGCCTATTTCTGTATCTACTTCTAGCCTATCTATTTCCTTCTCCATATAGCTTTGTTTCTATCTGTTCTTTTCTTTCCATCTCTCTCTCTCTCTCTCTCTCTCACTTTCTCTCTCTCTCTCTCTCCCAGTAGATATCACACTCAAACATGTGATACACAGACTGAAGTAATCCAACCATACAGGCTGACATGGATGATCTTCGGAAAGTGAAATATTTCTCCCACTCCATTTCAGCTCTTCTTTCTGAATAAAAAAAATGCAATCGTTCAGAAAAATTGTGTCGCAAGAACGAGATCACCGCTAAAGAATGCATGGTTATTAAATGCAAACAAATCCACTGCACCAGATTGTGTTCCAGGCTGCCGACACGACACGCATTGCTGTGCAATCACTCTCATTGAGGGCGCCGCAATGATTCTACGGCCGAGGTCGGGATTTATGAGATTTGGTGAACCGTTAGCAAATATCAAAGTGTGGCTGAGTAACGAGTTATAAGCTATGGACAGATTTCCATCCTTGCAGTAAAGAAGAAAAAATTGGAGAGGAGTGCAGGATGCTTTACTCTTCTTTTCTCTCTCTCCAAGCTCTCTTTCCTCTTCTCTTCCTTGCCTATCCCTTCCTTCCCTTCTTCTATTTATAACGTATATGTATTTGTGTATTCGGGCGTACCCATTACAAGCTAGGCTTACCGGGATTCGTGCCTTCTTCCTTGTAATACAAGTTCTTAAATCATATTTATGTTCCAACGTATAAATTGTATTGTTTGAACAGAAGTTAAACATGTTGTCAAATTGAATGGAAGAAAATGTATGTTCATTTGAATTGAATTGAATTTATCAGATGAGACATTATGGCCCGAATTCACAAAGGAGGTTTGTTGACAAACCGAGGTTTATGTGCGTCATACAACGCGTTTCGACGCGTTTTTACAAACCTTGGTTTGTAAAAGACAAAAGGAGGTTTGTCGACTCCTTTGTGAATTAGGGCCTATAAGTATAGGTAAATAATTTAATGTCCATATCACAAAATTTTATTTCCACTGGCTGGTACGAGTAATACAATAATTATAAGCATACACATAATGAGGCAAAATTCATGTACTGTATACATAACAGACAAAAGAACTTCATAGTTATATTGTTTTTCTTACGATCGATTCCATCAGCAACGTTATCAACAAATTGACCATAATTCTTTTATCATTTATCTCATAATCTTTCATTAAGTTTATGTTTCTGTTTCAAAAGAATGATCTTTATCCAAGCTGGATCAATAGTATCGACAGCCATTATTGCTATAGACTTTCTCTTCTTGTCAACATTTTGCTTGAGATTGTATAAAATATATAAATCGATGTACAAAAACTACAGAGATATAGGTTCATAAGCTCTTAAGTAAAATAGATATAATGTGCAGCTGGTTTCCATAAATCTGAGACTATGTAGTTTAAGAAGGGATATCATCTTTGGAGAGCCAGAAGCGAATTACATATACCTCATAAATTATATGTGTTAACACCCCCCAATATAATAAACATTACAAAGAGAAAGAGTTTAATTTACAATAGCTAGTATTACTTCTTTTTTTAACAGGTATCATTTGAGGTGAATTTATAAGCTTACTTCAAATGTCAGCTAAAATATCATTTTGTCTTATTTATAATAGTACTTCAACATTGAATTCAAGTACACAAAGAAGTTCTCAACTTATAAAGTAAACCCAAAATCAGATCACTTTCAAAACAATCAAATTAAACAATTCATTGCGTATGTTTCTGCGTGAAACTATATTAACAAATCGCTACTTGAAACATATCTATAACAAGTGCTAACCAAACAGTAAAGAAATGTATGGCTATGTCAGACATCAATGTGTGTACATAGCTTTAGCAAAGCAAACGTTGAAAACAGTTACCTCAAGAGTGAACACATTAGTGTGATTGCACCATCTGCAACGTTTGTGAGAGGCTTGCAAGTTGCGAGAGAGACAAACAGCTGTCTAATATCATAATTTGTCAAATTTCACAGTCGCTATTGGATACCGTCGTGCGTTTTTTCGACAGTTGATTTATCAACGCAACACCAGTGCAAAGTGTGTTGATCAACAACAGTTAGTATACCTGAAATTGCTTGGAGTAACCAAAATACTGATAACATGAATGATTGAAGTAACTTTTTATTCATCTTATAGGAGAATGAAAGTGGTTAAATTTGGGATACGGTATCCTGATAATTTCACATTCATAATTTTAAAGGGACTGGACAATGAACAAATGATTGTGATGAATGAAAAAACAAGTCTTAAAAGTTTCTTTCATATAATTTTAATCCAAGTCTTTTCGGGAAAAATCTTTATAAACTTATTAAAATTCATGATGGCATATTTACTATTTTGTTTCTCCCTTTGATTACCTGTAGTTAGTAGTAATCTTTGACACTAACATAACATCAATAGCTATTCTGATAAGTATGTTGCCTTATAAAAGTGCAGTATTATAAAAGCATCTTCAATAAATCATTTCTGCAGGCAGTATCATAAAATACAAAACCAATTGAGAAACTAATTTGCCAAAATTAGAATTGTAGTTGTGATGTTAGTGGCCTGCAAAACACTTACACATTCCAGATTTATGTGAATACATGTAAGTTGAAGGAAAAGCTCTGAAAATTTATAATGATCCTCTCATGTCTCTACACTTACGGATTAAGAGAAATACAAGTCTCATAGGTTTGAAAGTGCAATAACATCAGAGATATTTCATGCATTGCTCCTTGTGGTTCTCCCCGGGGCAACTACCATGGCAACCGCATCACTTGGTGTGATACTCCAATGCTGCTTCATTCACATACTGTTAATTGCGGTCCTGGGTATTTTTTTTGTAAAGTGCGAAACTGTTTATGGGTCCAATCAAGATATGGTGATAAAAATGATGATCCATCTAAAAAAAAAAAAGCTAATGAGAAGGGGGTATATTCTAAGTCAACGAAGGCAAATTTAGGGTTAAAAATGCCTTGTTTTTATGATAATCATCCAAAATAAAGATTTTACATAATTTCTGCACCTGCTTAAACTGATGTGTCATTTTGTTATGAAGATTTGATAAAGAGGTTGCAGCCCTCAAGTTGCAACATTTTAATGTACATCAGGCATTGTAGCGTCATACTATACATGTCAACATCTACTGTAGATCTTGGACAAACCTGATGCATGTCCAACCCCCCCCCCCTCTCTCTCACTCTCTGTCTCTCTCTCTCTCCCTCCCTCCACTATTTCTATTTCTAGTTCTCAATATATTTCTACCCCGTAAATTAGCTCCCTTCTCTATTTTGACATTACCTTCACCCTACCTCTCTCTTTCTTAATTTATGTCTCTCTCTCTCTCTCTCTCTCCATTCATTATTTCTCTCTCTCTCCATTCTTTCTTTCTTTCCCTCTCTCCATTCTTTTTGTCCTCTCTCTCTCTCTCTCTCTCTCTCCCTTCATTCTTTCTCTCTTTTCATATCAATTCCTTCGCGCTCCTTTTGGGAGATCAACCGACCCGCGCGCATTTTATATTACATGACATATTGTAAAATTCTCGACATCTTTTTACACCTTTCTTTACTATTAAAAATTGAAATTGAGTATGATATCCTCAATCGAGATATGAGAAGAAGGAAACATTTCCTTTACATTCCATGTAAAACCATGCCCTTACTTGAAAAAAAACCTCCGTCATTTTGACGTTAAACTTTACAATCCATTTAACTTTTTTTACTTTCTCATACATAATGTCCATTGATCGGTCACACTGTGCTCGATTGCCTTTCAATATACCAATCTTCAACTTTGCAGCAACGCGTTTTGCGTCAAATTTGTAAATCCTCAATCCCAGACAATGACATATGATACGTAAGCTTTTCATACATATAAATTTCATTTTGATTGATTCATTTTTAGCCCCGTCAATTTTCAGGTCAAATCATGCTTCATGTCCCATTTTAGAAGCCCGACCCAGGGTTTTGTGCCAGCTAGCCATACATGTACGTAATGCATGCTATATGCATACACATATAACTGAACATGCAGTACAGTACATGTACACACGCAGCGCAGCGCGTACGAGCGCACTGCACTACATTTCATTGGTCAGTACCATTATGAAAATAGGGGAACAATGAGTGGGATGGGTTTAGTGCCGTCACAATAAACTTGCGCATTACACGCGTACGTATAATTAGAGCAATTTATGCACCCCCAAGAAATAATGAATACGGCCCGACCTCTCTACACACAAAACTGCACAGATACCGCACAGTCCGGTCAAGGCGGTACGCGTAGCGTTAAACTGCCAAATTTACAGAAATTGTGAGGAGCGCTTTTGCTATGAAAGGAATTGATATGTTTTTCTCTCTCTCTCTTCTTCATCTCTCGCTCTTTCTCTTATAAACCATCCCAGCACCCACTATAAATCTATCCTATCTTTAGGTGATCTTGAGTTCACTACACATCAATCACAATTCTCCTCATATTTCATGATTAAGGCCCAATTCACATTTGAAAAGACTTATACAAAGAAACATACATGTTACCCATAGATCTAAAAGGGGCATACACCACTCGATGAGTAATGATACAAAGAAACATAAAAATTACGCTTGTTTTATAGGGAAATGTAGTCATGTATGTTGGGCTTGTCCTTGAAAACAAAACAAAAAATATAAATAAATCAACATCAGAAAACTTAAATAGCAACCATAGGGAAAATTTGGGGCATGCACCACTAAATGAGTCATGATACGGAGAAGCGAAAAAAGCCATGTAGGTGAATAACATTTAACACATAATCTTCATATGAATGGGGGTATTTGCAACATCAAAACAATTTCAAGACTCTACTCAAATGACATTATTTATTAGACTTTCTGTGTATCTGCATCAGAAATTCATAGTTTACATATGTTGGAAAATGAAATTTGTTTCTAAATTTGATTCTTTTACTGATTGACTTATATTCAGTGTTGGTAATTTTCATTAATGGACTAATTTTTGTTGTCAAGAATTTCAACTCTTAGAATTTTCACTGTTAACTATTATGTCATACATCAAATTGTTGCTGTTGTTATTGTTTTACATACACCCTCCCTGTATAAAAATACTGAGCCAAGCTTAATAAATTCAATCTGAAGGACTAACCTTAAACATTATCCACAGTATAAACATACACCCTAGCTTTTTTCACCATCATATACATATATATATCTAAGTATTGTAATAATGACATTAATGATATTTTGTGACAGTTTGCTTGCCTTGGGTATCAATATATAAACACAAGTGTACTTATATGTGAATCAAATATCATTATACCTTGTTTTAACAGGGCAATTCAAACGAGTTGAGGTTGAAAACTATATAAGGTTGTACTTTAAAAAGAAATATACATGAAAAATGACAAGTTATAACTGTTACAAATCTGAAATGCAATGTAATCAAACTACATGGCAGGATTGACATAATGGTTTTGCAAGCAAAAAAAAAGATTCCTCAAAAGCATTGAATGAATTTGACAAATGGCCTGTCCTCATTAGCTCGAGTTTGCCAAATAACCTGCTATTTGAACTATCCCAATTTAAACTATTCCTACATGTATATAACTATCTAATTAACCAGTTAATTTGCGTCTTCATTGACCCACAGTTGCAATTTTCAGGATATTTGGTCGAGCAAATATCCAGAGAAATCTTGGGCTTGTTTCCAAAATATCCGGCTATTTGCGGCAGTCCGAGCTAGTTTGTGATGAGGCGCGATAGCTCAATCGGTAGAGCAGTGGTCTCATAATCCGGTGACCCGGGTACGAAACCAAGTCAATACGCTAGTGCCCTTTGGTAAGGCATTAATCCTTATTACCAGGTCCCTCGGAGAGGACCTAAAGCCGTCAGTCGTCATTTCTTACTTACAAGCATTTATGCTTTCTTTGCAGTCAGGTAAAATAACCACCATCACCGTATTGGTCTGGTGAAGACGCAATTTCGAGCTTCGGGATAATATCCTGTCTGAAAACAGCGGGTTATTTGGCAAACCCGAGATGAGGAAGACAGGCCCATGCATAGTGCACATGGCATCATTGAAAAATGTCCTGATACCTCACGTCAGCCTTTTTCCACTCTCTCATCTTGATCATGCCTCTCTGAATTTAATCTCTTCAGATGATCAAAGAGAATAGCAATTTTTTGGATGGCCGATACACCAAGGTCTCTCCTTCAATGTAGCGCATTGTCTTCCCTGAGAACATACTGAATGATGTATGCTAGTTCATTGTGCCTTGGATAGGTTTCATTATGGTATTGTAAGGATGATTGGTTTTGGAACCTTGATTATTTGATTGTAAAGGCATGCCTGCCAACATTTGAAAATAAAAATTAGGAATTTTCAGCACGGTATGTAGCGATTCAACGTACACAATATGTGAACTCTCACATCATGGCACATGTTTAAACAAGCTCAAATTGGTTTAAGCGCAAAAAAACAAAAAAAAAACATAATATTCTGGATTATTCGTAAGGGTTGGCAGGTATGGTAAAGGTATGGTTATACCATGATTCTGTCTGTTACCCGACTAGATCAAGTTCTATTTTAATAAAAATTATGTTGTCCATACGATATATGAGATCTCAAACCACATTCCCAAGCAGAATAATTTAATTTTTTCAATTGACTAATGTTCTAAAGTGAAATGGGAGAATGGTATAATAAGAATTTTTTTAAAACCTCTTTTCTCCCTCACACTCCACCACCCTACATATGCAGATGATTAACATAATGAAAATTTGATCTTATTATAGTTATATATTCTGAAGTATATTTTCTTCTCTTCCTCCTCTCTATCTCCTTCTCTCTCTTTCTCTCTCTCTCTCTCTATCTGTCTTTCTCTTTCTATCTCTCTCTCTTTTGCACTCTTTCTCTCTATTGCTCTCTCTCTCTCTCTCTCTCTCTCTCTCTATCTCTTTCCCTCTCTACTTCAATCATAAATGTGATTAAACCTTTCAATATCCCTTTGTGCTGAAAATGAATAAGTAGATGGATGGCACACTATAAGAGCTTAATATCAATTTTGTTTAAATATATGGAATAAATACATCTGTAAAAGAGTGAATTGAAGCTTATATTAAGAATAGCCAAACACTTTACTCGACTAGTCACATTGTTATTCTACATACCGGTAAGCAAGAAAATTAAACATACATTCAAACAATTCTAAAATTCTAACACAATAAATGAGCTTTAAGTCTGGAACTACTTACTTCAAAACCAAACACAACCTTTTATAGGACAACATATTCTCCTAGGACTGAGCAACTCCTTTAAACCAAAAAGTGCAATATCACACACGCACCACCCAATAACAGAACCCTTGTCCCCATTTAGTTATGCCATCAAAATATGTTGGGCATTCTACAATAAATCTAAATTTTGGTACTTACATTAAATAATTCTACATGTTCTCTCATTCCAATTTAGATGAGGGAGCAGCGAAAGCAATTTCTATTCATTTTGCAATAATCTCTGATTCCACGCTTCATATTCTTGCAATCTACAATCTACTGTGTTCTGCCATCTCCTGTGTGCTACATATATGCAATTAAAGGTAGGAGAGAACAGAATTCAATTTTTGTCTACATGCACCACTCCAGAAAGTATTTTATCATGGAGAACCTGATCAATGAGCTTAGTAGGTTAAGGCCAATGAAAAATGGCCAGCTTTATGATTGTGCTCACCCAATCAATTTTAAATCAAACTTATGCTAACGGCAAGTTGTCATAGTCGAGTGGGTTTAGCACTCAACTTGAAATGCAAAGGTCGTGGGTTCAATCCCCAACTCGGCACTAATGTCCTTTGGCAAGGCATTAATCTACATTTGCCCCTCTATATCCAGGAGAGGAATGGGGACCTGGTAGGATAACAAAAGCCTTTGTGTTTAATAGTAATAGCTATATGCTCTCACGGTTACCATGTGGTAGAAATACTACCCAGAGAGTGGAGATGGTGCACATTGTGCGTGAATGAATAAGATGAAAGGGCTAATAATATCTGTAAAGTGCTCGAAGATGGTCTTTCGTATTAAACGCTATTCAATTCCAGATAATTATTATTAATGTATAGTATTCGAAAGTACCAAATTTCATTTGCCAATTTTCTATACTTATGATGGACTAGTTTAATTAGATAACCTGATTAGTGTTCTGAAAGTATTTTTGATAGGGGCTTTAAGATGCATATTTCTATGTACTGACAAAAAAATCATCTCATTATTTCTGAGTTCCTGCCAAGATGAAAGTTCTAATAATTATTTAAACTGCATTTTGACATCCCATTGAAATATGGAAAGCAACTATCTAAACCAAGGGTGACATTGGTATGGAATTTCCTTGTAATTCCTCCTGTCATAATGATATTTGTACCTTTAATAATCTGTTAAACAAAAATTCATTTAAAGTTATTTGTAAAAAGTTAGTATCAATTCTTCCCTGTATTTACAAAACCACTCTTTGATCATTTCCCTGAATGCTTCTGATGGATATTTGTCTTGTATCATTATTAACTAGTATAATATGAACGTTGAAAAGAAAGTAGTTCATGTTTTATCATGTTAGTAAAAAGGTACTTTTGACAGTGCATGTCCAATCTCTCTTCCAATGCTGTACAAAGACTAATCTATCCAAGTCTTCACATTGTATAAAGTTAGAGAAAATGTTAATCTAATAACATTTTCTTCAATTCCTAGCTCATCATTCTTTTCTCATTTTTGTTTTCATTCTAAAAAAAGAAACGTTGAGAGTTCATTCACTGTCTGAACACCGTTGCCCTCCAATCACAGTGTTGTATGCTAGTGTCAATCGATTTCTGAGGAAATCTTAGCCGCTGGGTAAATGTTATCTCACCTATCTCTTTTCACTGCTTCAGTCCCAAGCACTTATTAATCTGGGGCTTCATTCACACGTGGATATTAATCGGCCGTGACCGCTGATCATTCATGACGGAGGGAGCTCTTGAGGCCCATCTAGGGATCAGTTCACATATGCATGTTAATCAAAAGAATTATTGAAGAGAATTATTAAAAGGACTTGGTAATATTGTTCAGATGAGAGAAAATGGTGCTAAGGTAGTGACGACAATACTAGATACACAATTAAAGATAATCTGAAAGTTTGAGTAAAAACAGACCATTATTAATGATAAAAATTGAGGAAACCTCCCTTACAGAAACTTAAGCTTGCGGCAAGCTTGTTACAAGCTTGTTAGAAGCTTGCGGCAAGCTTAATAAGATTGCATTACAAATTTAAGCTTGCAAAACTTGCGCGCAATCTTACAGCAATCTTGCTGCAAGCTTGCAGGCCAAGAAGATATCCCTGCAAGCTTGCAGGGGTGCAATCTAAAGCCCTTGCAATCTTACAGGCCGACAGTGTATGCCCTGCAAGCTTGCAGCAAGCTTGCGGACATTGCAGGGGCGCAAACTAAAGCCCTGGCAAGCTTGCAGGCCGACAGTGTATGCCCTGCAAGCTTGCAGCAAGCTTGCGGACATTGCAGGGGCGCAAACTAAAGCTCTTGCAAGCTTGCAGACAAAGAGGATATCCCTGCAAGCTTGCAGGAGCGCAATCTAAAGCCCTGGCAATCTTACAGGCCGACAGTGTATGCCCTGCAAGCTTGCAGCAAGCTTGCGGACATTGCAGGGGCGCAAACTAAAGCTCTTGCAAGCTTGCAGACAAAGAGGATATCCCTGCAAGCTTGCAGGAGCGCAATCTAAAGCCCTGGCAATCTTACAGGCCGACAGTGTATGCCCTGCAAGCTTGCAGCAAGCTTGCGGACATTGCAGGGGCGCAAACTAAAGCTCTTGCAAGCTTGCCGACAAAGAGGATATCCCTGCAAGCTTGCAGGGGCGCAATCTAAAGCCCTGGCAATCTTACAGGCCGACAGTGTATGCCCTGCAAGCTTGCAGCAAGCTTGCGGACATTGCAGGGGCGCAAACTAAAGCTCTTGCAAGCTTGCAGTCAAAGAGGATATCCCTGCAAGCTTGCAGGAGCGCAATCTAAAGCCCTGGCAATCTTGCAGGCCGACAGTGTATGCCCTGCAAGCTTGCAGCAAGCTTGCGGAGCTTGCTGGGTGCAATCTAAAGCCCTGCCAAGCTTGCCGCAAACTTATGTCAGACTGCTATGGACAAACCCCATCTATGACCAAATTATTGTCACTGTAAACATACAGCACAAAAGTTTATATGCACAATTAAATTGTTCAATAATTATCTCAAAACCTTTGATTCTTTGCTAATGAGGTATAAAATAGGGGATCTTTATACACATATAATAATAATAGTACAGTTCTTATAGCGCATTATACCTTTGAAAAAGGATTAAAGATGGATGATCATAAAACAAACATTAAATATCGCATCATGACTCACTTTTCACTGTACAAAAAGGTACACCATCCAACACTCTAAAAATGATTTCCTTTTTCACTGTGATTTACGAGAGACCAGGCAAGAGTCAACAAAAATGGTTGAAACGAAATATATAATTTAAATGAGCGTTTAATCAAACCTTGCTAAAATCTAGCCGGAAAACGATTTGATTCAAAAACTATATTCTTAAACAAAAGCAAAACTAATAGTCCAATAGCCTGCTTGAATTTCTTTAATTGACAAAAAAGACCAAGTGTTTTGTTTTAATTTTTGGATAAAACATCCTAAGACATGTCTGGAAAGTGATGTCTTGTGTGTTGTGGGTGGTGGAGCCTGATTGCAGAGGTCAATGACCTTTATTTGACCCTGATTTCGCCTAACAGTTGTTTTTTACATGTCATTTGTTAAAAAGAGCCTCAATTTTAATGAATATTGTGTCTAATGAAAGATAATGAAATTATCTATCACATGATATGAATATTTATAATATTTGATGATATTTTGAACCTTTTTTAGGGTTTAAAATGTAATTTTTTGACTTTTTTCACTAAAATCATAATTTATCACTTTTTGTTCGTATCTGTAAAAAAAGAGGAAACAATGACAATCCTAAAGAATTACTGTAAAAAATGCATTTATATTCATTTATTACACTGTGAAAATTTTATATTTATTACTTCTCTTACTAAAAAGTTATTGACTTCCAAAGATAACACTCCCAGTGCCAACAAGATCCTAATCAGAAAAATGTCACGCGCCCTCTATTGGCCATTCCAAGATAGTTCATTTTTTGTGGTTGGTTCAAAGTTTTGTTGAACATTTTGTGAACTGGTCAAGTGTGAATCAACTTCAAAATGGTAAGTACTTGTGAGATATTGCACTTACATTATAATAATTCACAACAACATTTGGCAAACCCGGACTTTAGTGCCCCAGCTGAAAATCTCAGTTTATTATGGATTTAATATCAATAATATTAATTATGCTAATATATGCAAATATAAACATACCAAAACTTGATGATTTTTAATCATTTGACGTCATAAAAAGCAATTTTAAGCCAAAAATAGCAGCGAAGTAGGGGATCTCCTCTTTGCTTGATGCGAGATACTAGCGAACTGAAATAACCGAATAAAAACTATGGTGAACTAAAAAAAGAAAAGAAAAAATCAAACCACCTCTGAAATTACCTTTGAAATGTTTATTAATTTTTTCTTCCGATATGCGCACATGATAGGGGCAGGTTGGGATGGGATGGGGGGGGGTGCTCAATAGTCGCCAAATTTGGGGTAAAAGGGCAACTGGCCTTGGGGGGGGGGGCAGAATAAAGAAAAGAGCCACCCCGGAAAAAAATTAGAAAAATGATTACAAAGAAAAATAAGTAAATAATAAATTTAGCCCCCCCCCCCAAGACGTCAAATGATTAAAAATCATCAAGTTTTGGTATGTTTATATTTGCATATATTAGCATAATTAATATTATTGATATTAAATCCATAATAAACTGAGATTTTCAGCTGGGGCACTAAAGTCCGGGTTTGCCCAACATTTAACATATAAATCTCTGGAAAGCAATATTAAAATGAAAATAAAACAGGAAAATTGTAATAATTTGATAATTTTTCATTAAATAATGTAAAACTCAGACTCAGTCCCACATCACCAAAAAAATGTTAGTTAAACTAGCTAGACTAGGTAGTAGGTAGCCTACTTGGTACTTGGTCGGTTTGTCCTCCAAGATACTCGTCTGAGTTTTAACTTAACGGGTAGGGTGTATATTAGTTTGTAGATGTGGGGACGTCAGGGCAATTTTGAATTTGACAGGGTCAGTGTGGGCGATAGTCTCTGGTTTAAGCTGGTCTAGGTCTAGACCAGGACTAGGTCTAGACTAGTTATAGGCCCATAACTTTCAATTCTAGATCTAGTATAATCTGAAACGGCTCTGGACGCAATTTCTCAGTCTATCTCTCTACCTCTTTGTTTGTATATGTGTGTGTGTTTTAGTTTTTACCCTGATTCTAAGGGTTTGTGTGTGTGTGAGGGTGTGTGTGTGTGTGCGGTAAACAGGTAACAAAGGTAAAGTGGGAGAGAAAAAAATGATTCAACAAAATCCATTAATTATCTGCATTTTGTTCAACCCCGTTTGTGTCTCTGAGTGTGTGTGTTTGTGTTGACGTGCGTGCGTGTATGTTTTTACATCAATTGTGAAAAGGTATAAGTTTTATACTATGTAGACTAGACTAGACTAGACCTAGATCTATGTGTTTTTTCCCCCAAAAAAGATGGCACCCACAGGTCTTTCGGGAACAAATTTTCTCCACTTCTATGTATTCAATTTGTGCCAGACTTGCCATGGCAATACCTTTCATTTTCTTTCATTTTTGAGAGGGAATTTTTTTTTATAGAGATATCAAAAGTGTGAATAATATTTTGTCAATGTTTTCAGACAGTCGTTATTACATGTACAAGTATTCAGAAGTCTAGCTGCAGCACTACAATGTCATTGAGATGTACTTAAAACTCAGGTAACATTAAAACCAGTTGATACATATATGATGTATCTTTTGTAGATCTCTGTCAATGTTATTGTCCATACTGTTACTATTATTCCATTTAATTTGTAGCAAGCTTGCGGCAAGCTTGCGACGAGCTAACATCAAGCTTGCATATTTTGTAATTGGCTGAGGGTACCATTTGGATTTTTTACCACGCAAGCTTGCAAAAGCATGCAAGCTCGCTGCAAGATTGCACGCTTCTCTTTTTTTACCAGCTTGGGAGCTTGCGCAAGCTTGCAGATTTTTAGACCTGCAAATATAATTCAATATCTGCAAGCTTGCTGTGTGAGCTTGTTTCAAGCTCGTTACTAGCTTGCAGGGTTCCAAAAATGCAAATGAGTTTATCTGTCAGCCAATCAAAACAGAGGAAATATATTTTCAGATCTAACAATCTGCAAGCTTGCAAGCTCGTAACAAGCTTGCTGCAAGCTTACATGCAAGCTCGCAGCAAGCTTGCAACAAGCTCGCAGGCAAGCTTGGGAGCTTGCGCAAGCTTGCAGATTTTTAGACCTGCAAATATAATTCAATATCTGCAAGCTTGCTGTGTGAGCTTGTTTCAAGCTTGCCGCGAGCTTGTTTCAAGCTCGTTACTAGCTTGCAGGGTTCCAAAAATGCAAATGAGTTTATCCGTCAGCCAATCAAAACAGAGGAAATATATTTTCAGATCTAACAATCTGCAAGCTTGCAAGCTAGTAACGAGCTTGAAACAAGCTCACGGGCGAGCTTGCAACAAGCTCGCAGATCAAGCTTGCTGCAAGCTTGCACTGCAAGCTCGCGGCAAGCTTGCACCAATTTCCATAAGGGCTGATCTGACCGATTCCTTAATTCTCCCAACTATATTATCATAACCGTTAGAGGGTGTCGCACAGTGACGCCTTAAAAAAAAAACATAAATGTCTTTGAGGTTTGAGAATTTTGTTCAGGATTTTTTGCATGTTAGAGGGTTGGTACAGTAGAAGGAATATAATAATTAACGTTTCATACAAAATTAAGCAGTTTTTTCATCAACCTTTAGCAATATTACCGTTTCACTTTTAAAGTGGGTACTCCTTTGAATGTTTTCAATGACAATTATGGCTCTTTCTACTAACTGAAATCAATTTTAAAGTTATTTATGGCATGAATTATCTATGAGAATGCCAAGTTTACCTTGTTCCTGGAAGAGCTGCATTTGGTTATCTTTTTCTTTGTTTATCTAACAGAGTTTTGTATCCTATTTTCAGATCTAAGTAATAAAAACTAGAGATTAGTGCATGACTTTGTTGTTGATTATAACTCATTATGAAATGAGGTCCAGGGTATCTGATTAGTGCAATTAAAGATACTTATATTTCCTGTGTGGAATATATTTCGCGTGCAGGACAAAATGTTGGAGAAAATTAAAATATTTACGGCATATTCATGGTGAAAGCAATCTAAATGATATGATTCAGATATATATAAATGTTGTGTTCATATTGAGTATAAATGATGAAACTGACTGTGTAAAGTCAAAGTGTGATGCTTTGTACATGAAGCTAAGAAGGTGCAGTGTGAATGGAGGTATTCAACCCCCATCACAATCATGCCACTAGCCCCTAAGCAAGAGCACTCCACTTGACTCTCACTCATACTACGTCTGTTCCTACCCCCAGCCCCTGTCTGTCTGTCTGTCTCTGTCTCTCTTTCTCTCTCTCCCTCCCTCTCTCTCCCTCTCTCTTTCTCTCTCTCTCTCTTCCTCCTCCTCTCTCACTGTATCTGTCTGTCTGTCCCCTATCTCTGGGAATCGGGTCGGATCAAGAATCAGTGACAATTACCTGTACTCTGTGTACTGTAAACCACTATCATGTGCAAGAAACATTCACTGATTGATCACAACTGATCTGTATACTGTTTTATCATGGTTTCTGATCTTTTTCTTTCTAGATGTTCCTCCGTCCCTCATTTTTTATCTGATGTTCTTCCACACTTGCATAATACAATGATAATGCTCACAAATTATTTTTCACCTCTTCCCAGAACTCAATCTTCTCTTAAACAACACTGATTTTTCTCACACTAATCTGTTGTATCTTCTTTCCCCACACCCCCGCCTACCTCTTCACAGTGCTCATCCCGGTGCTAAACTCTTCCATCTCATTCTCTAAATCTCCCCCACTCAGGTTTCGTTTAGTAGACAGATTCAATTGGGATCCTGTTTCTAGCTCTGATGATACAATTAATAGCCAATCACAGCAGGACATTGAGATAGGAAGTTGCCCACGAGTCTGAGGGCTTTCGATAGAGCCGCAGCCATGCAATTGGATATTTCTCAATTACAAAAAAAACTATTTCTTGAATTCATATGATTTCCATGTAAATCATAATGAATTAAATTTCCAATAGATGCATTCATCTAAAGTTGAGTGAGAAGAATATAACGATGCTACCTTACTGAATCATGAAGAAGTTTTTGTGATTCTGTGTATTTTCTTAACTCCTGTCAAATCAGTACATAATAGATTGTGTAACTTTAATAGGTTCGTCTGTATTCAAGGTTCATAAAATATGTGTGGTTAACATCCTTTTGGTCCTCTGTAGTTGATTTGCCCTCACTGTATATATTCTACCGGTACACATCTTAAATGCACAAGTCTTAGGAACCCAGGCCCCTTAGTTCTCAACTATTATATCATTCCTAATTCCCTATGAGGTTCTGTATCAAATGAGTTCAGTAAACATTGTTAATACTTTACATCAATGCACTCCTGACACTGTGAAGTTCCACTGATGACCTTGGTGCTAATTAAGACATTAATATTTAGTGATAGACACATACAGTCAGTGAAGAAAAACTTGTGATGGCTATGGGTGCGTTCAAGCGACACTTTTCCCACCCTATAGAAACATGGTTTCAAAGACGTTTAGTTTAAAACAAGATTGCGTTCATACAATTTCAAGCAATTTTTCGTCGGTCGTAAAAACATGAAATGCTGAGAAAGACGCGTGTTGTATTTGATTGCTAAAAATTGCTTTAACGCAATGGAGATCTCAATCATGATTCTAAAACGTCATATATCGTGGCCTGCTCCTGGTTGGGCCAACAGTCGACCGTACACAGATTCAGAAAGCACGCAGCAAAGTTGATCAATACTTCCTGGGTCAAACTGCGCAGTGTGATGAGCAGTGACTGGGCTTGAAATGAGCGAGAATCAGTGTTGATGAAAAATCGCTTGAATGCTCTTCCGGAGTAAACATGTTTTTAACAGCATTTTGATTTGTGATTCATGTTTGTGATTCTAGCTTTTAAAAAAAATGCTTGAACGCACCCTATATCATCCCCTTATCCCCAATGGGCAATATGCTTTCAACACCCCTTCTTCCCCATGTAACCCAGAGGAAATGAAATAAACACTCTTGTAATTGTACGGTAACAAACCAATCCTACTCCTGACATCATTCTGCTTCTCTATAAAGACCTTAGTGTCAACTGTCTACGCTTCAGCGATTAATGAATGAAGTCATTGAAGATACAATTTCTGGAGTCCAAAATCCCTTATTCCCAATGATTTTCTTACGATCTTCTACCCTACGGAACAAACAGGACATACTAAAAGCACTGGTACAATTGTGAGATAACACATTAATCTTACTCCTGAGACCATCCTGTATCTCTGATGATCTTGGTGTCAACTTTCTACTCTTAAGCAATTAATGAATGAAGTCTTTGAAGACACAGCTAAGCTATGGATGAATACAGCCCATAAATACATAAGTACTTATGATCAAGGTACTTTATCCTCATGCTGTTTAGAGACATTATTGAAACAGGAGTGCCCCAGGGGTCGATACTGGGACTGTTATTACCTATGGAACTCAAAGTATTATTAACATTGAATCGATTGGATGATAGCACATAAATCCCACTTCTGACACAATTCCATTTCTCCAAGGACCCTGGTACCAACATACTACCTTTCACAGATGAATATATCACGCTATTAAATGCAAAATTACCAATAATCCATGTTCTTTATTCCTGATACTTTACCGTTTGTCTTTCTTTTCTACAATACGTATAGGAAGTACTATGAACATTGATGTAGTTTTATGATAGCATACAGATTCCCCTCTTCATGACACCCTCCCATATCTCTGATGACCTTTGGATTAACATACTCTCTGTCAATAATGGATGAATGATGTGAATTGAACATTATTATCCATAGTCAAATTTTTGAGTTCTTGACTTTTTTTACTACCCCCTTTTCGTGGAACTTAGATGAATTACACCAAAAATAATTGTATGACAGCACATAAATCCTACTCCTGGCAACATTATCTTCTACCCATGACCTTGGTTTCACCCCCCATGCACCATCCATTCCTATCAACGGGGCAAACATTAATGTGATGGGAAGCCACGAGTCAACGCCGTGCGGCAGGTGGACTTTTAATTATGCACACAACGCCGGGCAGCCTTCGTGACATCCGCATCATCATCATAACTCATTTGCACTCCACGTGTCTGTATGTGACAGACATTTCAAATTGCTGTTTGTATTACCCATGGCTCTGCATGTCAGAACTGTGTATTCAGTTTCCTCTAATACTTCATACGTCCCACTTGAAGATGTATGACATGTGCGCATATTTGTCTTTGCGCCGTTCACACGTGGACCCAAATATCATACTCCCTGAGGATGGTGTAAAAACTTATAAATTAAGGATAATCAAAGATAGGGTGTACGCATAATTTGTTCTATTTCTATTTGATTAGTATTTTGTTCAGCATAAAAAATCATTCATTTATTCATAACTTTACAAAGGGAATTTGTTCCAAAAAGCCAACACAGCCTTTTTAAAATTAATTTTTCTTACAATTTCTCTAGCCTTTATAGTAATTAACAATATCACCTCAAAGTTGTGCAAATTTCACACAAATATAATCATAACTTGGACAGTTCACATATAGAAAATAATATTGTATGCCCTGCATAGCATAAATAAGAAGGAGCATAAACTACATATAACATAATAATGATAATAGTCTAATTGATATGTTGATGCAAGTTTAATACAGGGAGTTCACATCTAACTGAGATTTCTGCATTTCGTGACAAACAAGTCAAGTGCGTGGGGTGAGCTACAGACATGCTTTGACTTGCCCAAGATGAGCTTTGTAATCAAACATGATACTCATGGGCCACAGGGTTGAAGTAACAGTTTCTCAAAAACAAACCATAGCGAATGCGAGAGCTCAAGTACTGAAATACTCATTCTGCAAAAAATTAAAGGTTAAACATGACATACGACCCACTTTTCATAACATCATTATACAAATTGTAAATAAAACTTAAATCTGTTTGTTGTATGAATGATTTGTATTTTGTTTATATCATGTTAACTTCTATTTTGTAACCTTGACTTTTTTCATAAGTATTTTTTAATTTTAAGCGAATAAAGAACTTGAAATGAAATGAAAGTTACCAAAGAATATTTTAGTGACAAGATTTGAAGTAAAATGCAAACAATTGATAATTTAGAAAAAGAAAGTGCCAATCTTCTAAAGGCTACAAAAGAGAAGCTTTTGAGATCTATCAGCCACTGCTAGTTATATATAATTACTTGCTACTTTGAAATTCTTCGTCTTTTAGACCAACTTCGCTTCTTTGCTAAGTAAGCCCACTTTTTCTTCTGCCTATAAAAGCAGCTGAAAAAGCAGATTACCGGCAGACTTGCTTGCCCCACCCTCTTAACAAGAAGTCAAGATGCTCTCGTAAAAGCATGCCTAGATGGAGTGGATATAATAGACGGATGATGACCAAGCAAACACACTTGGGAGCGAAAGAAAATAATATTCTACGATGCAAATCCCTCATCCGATCATCAAACAGGTTTTGGTCGACTGTCAATTTGGAAAGATACCGAATGAAAACATTAGCATTGCCTGGAAGAGAGGAAGGAAAACAAGAATTCCCATGCCAGCTCTGATGTCCCTGTACCGTCTAGACGGAAATTTGATAGCCGACTGCATTAGATCTCGAACGGACGGTATCCCATCGCACCCGGGGATCATCAACGCTCCATTAGACATGAGGATAGAGGGTGAGAAGATACAGATGACGGTGTGGGCTACATGTGCGGTATAAGGCCCAACATCGTTTTCTATTTATGGGATATACGTGGGGCTTTTGTGTGCTGAGCTGGGCTTCATAAAAGATCTAACATTATTTTGTATGTATGGTACACATGTGGGGCTTTTGCGTGCAAAGCTGGGCTTCCAATAAAAACCTAACATCTTTTTCTGTGTATGCCAAGTTTTGCTTTGCAGGAAGCTGACATTGTTTTCTTTAAGTCTGATACACACCCATCTTGCGTTTATGCATATTTGGGAAGTCCTTATTAGACATTCACCCAAGTTTCTCATTTCTAAGATATAACTGATCATAAACCTATATAACTGATCATAAACCTATATTTCTCAATGCTCAAATAAGAAGACCTTTGATGGAAATATTCAACCTACAAATATCCTCTTATGAAAACTTCTGGCTCTCAGAGTAGGACAGGTATACATTTTGCATAACTTGACATTTTTTCTCAACTTTTTACAGACGTTTGTGGTAGCAAACTTCCTTTACCTCAAGAGTAAATTTGAGGCAGAGACATTTAATTGACATGTAGTTGTATACTGAAAGGTCTTTTAAAAGACATTTCAGAATGCTTTTTAAAAGATGTAACATATATTTTATGTTTTCAACTAGAGGAATTTCAGCTGTTTGTTGGAGAACATTTCCAAGAAATGTAATATTGTCTGCTGGAAAAAATCCATACTTCTTGAAACCTCAAACCAATGGATGTACACTGATAAAGAAACGCATCATTCAAAGGCAAGTATTATATTGTGTTGGGGGATACAAAATCAGTTGAATAAACCAACAAGGTGAACAACCAGCTTAAATTTGCCAATATGACGATAAATGTGCCATAAGAGTGATACTTCTCTCATCAAATATCTACATAACCATTATTCCTCTGTTCCCCCATCCCTCTCCTTGCATGCTTATATGCAAGGTTAATCATCTATCGAGAGCCAGCAGGGTATTTATGTTATTTTACATGCATTTATAGTTTATTTATGATTAATGGATCAAAATCACCCTTTTTTCTCTCTTTCTCTCTAGGGCCATGTTTTTTCTGTTTACAAGGGTTGAAAGTACAAAGTTTCCAACCATCTTTATTTCAAGCCTCAATCTTTTGGCTCTAAACAGATCAATACACTGTACATGTGACAATGGTTGACTGTGGAAGTCCACCGTTTGTTACATTGGTCTGAGTAAGGCAGGTAAAGTGTTAACACCATTCTAGATCTCAGCCAACACAATCCATGTTCCACTGCCATGACACAAATCAATCACAAACTGTCTCTCACCACACCCCCAAGCCCCCCAACCCCCCCCCCCTTATTATTGCCCCACCCTCCCTTTTATTTCTTGTTATTGCAGAATGATTGAATCGGCAAGAAGAAAAACAGTGGGTTATGCACAAAATCTGCTGATTGTCGAACCCCAAGGCTATATTAGCGCGCCGTCTAATCCATGCTATCCAATCTTGGGATATTAAAAGAAAACAGATATTCAATTTCCTCAATCATCTCACCATACTGTTTATTCAAAAACATAAGGTGCTTAAATTTCATAATCTTATCAAAGCAATACATCTTCATCATATAAAATGAAAGTAATACTACAGAATGGGAAAAAAGGAAAAGTGCTGAAGAAGTATTTTTCCTTTTCTTTTTTTTTTCATCTTAACAAAGTCAAATTTATTCATAATGACGAAGATATTCTTTAAGAGGATATTATAACAATTTAACACAAGGCAGAAGGGATAAATCCCAACAACATAGGCTTTTTTCTGGTAAAGCTTATAAAACATATGATGTGACACAACTACAGCTTAACTTGTAACCATGGTGACAATATACATACCATTAGGGAAAAATAGAACTCTGCTAAAAGTAATATTTGTATCTAATTTTCAATCATATTTTATCATTACTATAATCAGGAACATTAGAAAATGATCCTCATCTAAAAATAAAATCCAATTTCTTTACATTGGAACAATCTATGGGAACTGGCTTCAGCGTTCAAAATAACATAAAGAATTCATGTAATTTTATACACTGTATTTCGGCTGCTTGGAGCCAGAAGGGGGTTAGCTCATATACGTTTCCTTTCCCACAGAGTTAATGCTCTTCTGGCTCTAAACAGATGAATATCATATGGTAAGTTCTCATGCTATCGCGCCCTTTATTAATGTAATATTTCATTCACAACAGGTGTTCACATGTTACATGATTTTGTTTAGATTGTTTAAAAGAGCGCAGTATAAAAACAATTATGATAGGCTTAGGGACCAAAAATTTCGACCAATAATGTTGTAAATGCTCTCTCTCTCTCTCTCTCATACCCACATTCTATTACACACAAGTTTGGATATAATACATTGCGTATTGTATGCTGAGAGCCAGTATGGCATTAATATCATGTTATGGGATATGAGTTAACGCCCTTCTACCTCTCTTGAGAAAATATGATTGATTGATTGATTGATTTTATTCGTCAAGTATAGTACATTGAATGTTTACATAAAGCAAAATGAAACGAGAAGATACATTGACAGGATAACCCATGAAAGCCGGAAAAGGCTTATTTCCAACGGGGTCCTATAAAGTATGTGTACAGTACGGCATGAGAATAAAATATCACAACTAATAACTACTACGAATATTACGAATAAATAATATAACATAAACAACAACAAAAATTTCTAGAACTTATAGCAAACAATGATCTACGGTATATTATGCAAGATTAAACTTAAAAACATGTGCTACACATAATGAACTGTGATTTAAGATAACTGATATTACTGTTCTTGAAGGGATTCATGCTTTAGGTATTGTTTTAATACACTTTTAAAGTGTGAAAAATTCTTAACTATTTTGACATGTTTTGGGAGAGAATTCCAAAATTGGATACCATTAAAATAAAAAGAGTTTCCAATTTGTCCTTTTCGCTTGGGTAAAACAAAATTAAAATGACTATTTCTTGTATCGTATCCATGGATATTTGAGACACGAGTAAAATTATTAGTAATATAATTTGCATCCATATCGTTATGTTATGAATGATAACTGTAATACCAATATGAACATGTTATGTCACACTTGAAAGTGCAATTAAGAGATCTTATGTAATTGGGAAATGGAAAATAAAAGAAGATTGAAGGAAAAGAGGCTTTCCACCCACTTACAGGATACATGAAAGTGAACATAAGGCTTAATCAAGCATTTAAAATCAAATTACAAACTTATATTACTCATACCTAAGTAACGAACACTTCTATGCTACACTAATCCAAAGCTACATTAAAACAATGTCATAATACAGAGAACATCTACATGTAATCTTATAATGTATTGTGTGCTGAGAACCGAAATTTTTTAAAGTAAAATAACGTTTATGATACCCTTGTTTGTAATGTACAGAATTGGACTGTGGAGCCACGCAAGACAATATACTACATGGTTTTATCATGTCATCATCTTTAACGATGGACTGTTAACAATTGGAATACCCTTCTATTTCTCAGAAGATGTAAACAAACTCCACCCATATAGCATACTGCTTAGTTTTCATCCCCTGCTCCAAGAAGAATGGCACCTTTAAGATCCCGACACCACTGCCAGTCTGCTTTGCATGCCCACGTTTATTAATTCAAGACGCATCTGTTACAGCTAAATTTTGAGCTCGAATGCTTATGACATAATCTCCCCATCAGGCTAGCTGGGGCGTAGCAAGGCATTCTCAAGTAAAGGGGGGGGGGGGGGGTAGTAGCAATAAAGTCCAAGCAAGGATGTGGGTTTATTTTGTAACTACTGAATCTTGTTATGTTTGTTAGTAAAATATCACATTTGGGGGCAATATTTGGATTTACATAGGAAGTAAGTCCCTTGCAAAGGAACATGTTTTTCTAAAAATGTGGCTTCAGTATGTAATTCTCACCTCTAGACATATGTCATAATTTTGATCTGGTAGAAATATTGTTTGACTTCATTATCATTTTCACATTCTTTCATTCTTCCTAAATCTGCAATATTTGACATCTAAAAAATCTCACCCAAATGAAATTCAAACCACACTCATTACCTTCACATATTAGTTAGAGACAGTAACATAATCATTTAGTTAACTAAATCAATCAAACTGTTACTGAATTTCTCAATTAATGTGACAAACAGAAGCCTCCGAGTATTCCAAGGATAAGAAAATCAAAGTGTCATCCTGTCACCTTTCAGAAATAAATTCTAAAAATCATTTTTTATTGGAAATCTAATTAAGGGGAACTACAGCAAACAAAGGGAAACAAAGTACTGTAACTTGGATACAGGATCTTATCAATGTATAATTTTCTCGTTCATGCAAAAGCTGTTAATCTGAAGAGGAGGGGATTTAAAAATTGAGTATTTTTCTCCTTAACCTAAAATCAATGAAAAATTACAAATTGTCCTGTGGAACCGATTCACATTGTTTAAACAACATTACTATGAAGGTTAACCACTTTTTTAATCACATGATATTAAACATACCAAGGACTTTCAATATCAGTCAATATAATTAAAGCCTTTATTACAGTGCACAAACATTATTATCTAATTAGTGCTTGAACAAATTATTAATGTTTCAAAATATACAGGGATAAACTTGTGTAATAAATTCTAACATAATTCATGATATGACAACATCATTTTCTCTTATGCACAATGTTTAATCAGCAATAATAATGCCTTTCATGGTATGCTTAGAATTATGGGACCTTTCACTATCATTTAATAAATTAATGTTTTTATTACAGCAAATGGCAACCACATTTGTAGTGAGATACATCCATTGTGCAGACAGTTTAGAGTATAGACAAGCAAGGCCAAATTTATGAATCTCATTAAAATGCTGAATGTGACGGCATTTAATTTTAACTGCACCTAATTCAGTGTCTAGATTATTATTTATTGTATTGTTCACACGAACTGCTCTTTATGAATTGCTTTCAAGGAAATATATCAGTTAGCAATCACTATTTTTGTTGAAATAAATACATTAAGCCCCAGTCCCATATAAAGCCGGACCAGCACGGATGAGCACGGACCACTCCGGACCATCCCGGACCATGGTCTGGGGTGATCCGGGATGGTCCGGGATGTTTTGTTAAAAAAAGTGTGATGCTTTTAAGCTACAGTCCCATATACGTCCCGGACCATCCCGGACCATCCCGGACCCCAGACCATGGTCCGGGATTCGGTCCGTGTTGACACCATTTTGGCACCGGGGTGGTCCTGGATGGTCCTGGATGGTCCTGGATGGTCCTGGATGGTCCTGGGCGGTCAATAACTCACTCCCGGACTGCCACGTATCAACACGGACCGTCCCGGCGCCACTACGGATGACCCCGGACCCAGCACGGTGGCTACACGGATCACCCCGGATCAAACTATTGTCCCGGACCGTCCCGGACCACCCCGGCAGTTTTTGACCGTCAAAAACATCCGGGGTCGACTCCCGGACCGCCCAGGACCATCCAGAACCATCCAGGACCACCCCGGTGCCAACACGGTGTCAACACGGACCGAATCCCGGATCCGGGATGGTCCGGGACGGTCCGGGACGTATATGGGACTGTAGCTTTAGGAAACTATTTTCTTTCTTTTTTCAGCACCTTTTCAAGTTTTTATTAGCTGCTCTGTGCTTCTGCATTTTATTGTTGGGGAGCGGCTGTGACACATGAAGATTCACATGATTTGCAATGGGTGGTTAGAAAAGAGAAACAATCCCAAAAAGGTGTTGAGAATCAGATAAATACTAAATCAAATGAAGAGTAAGAGAAAAATAGATCTTGAAGAAAGTGGGAAAAGAAGAAGAATCCACCAAGATTAGAGAAGTGTAAAAAAAGAAGAAAAAGAGGGAACATGACAAAAAGAATGATAAACAATATGAATGAATAGATAAAAGGATAGAAAGAAGTGAGAGAGAGAAAGAAGAGAGAGGGAGAGAAAAGGAAATGAAGTTGGATAAGCATGGTGAAAATATAAAGTAGTGATCTTGGGGAGGCAGAATAAAAAATTTAAAATAAAAAATGATTCCTCCTTCCCTTTGCTCTCTAAACCAGATTCTTGATCATAAAGGAAAAAACAAAATGGTCATGTAAATCACCTTAATTAACATTTCAGCACAATTTGACTATCTAAATATACGGGTATAAAAGAGGGTTAGATCTGAGATTATATTATCCAAAAAAAAGAGAAGAGTATGAATTTACAAATAGTACCAAAAAATAGAAGAAAAAAGAAATAAAGTGAAAGGCGTAAATATTCTAAAAAAGAATGAAACGCAGATAATACCAAACAACAACAAAAACCCCTTCTCTCACCCCCTCCCCTCCCCCAACCCCACCCCCATGGTAGCTAGCACAGTGTTGATTATGAAGAGTAACAGTAATTTGGTAAGCTCAGGCTGGGTTGCTGGAGGCGAAAGAGCCATGGCATCTAATAATGAAGATAATGAAATGAACAGAGAGGGATACTGAGGGGGAGTCAGATTTATAGCCGGTACAAAGTAAATTAAACCATACATCAGATACACCATATAGTATAACCATGACCCGGCAAGTCCAAAGTGTTTGGTCATTTTATGTCTCAAGTATTGTGTAGATCTGCACATAAATTGATGTATGATGTGTCATTTGACTTCTGGCATCCTGTTTGGAGCCAGAAGAGCATTAACTCTGTGTTAAAGTATATGAGTTGATGCCCTTATGGCTCCAAACATACAATAGATGGTCATATCTTAGCTCTTAGAAGTGTTCCTTACTTAGGACAAGTATCAGATATACTACAAGGATCAGAATTACTGAAACCTTAGCTGTGATATATGCCCAACTGCCATTTACATTACACCCCAGACTATGAAGCCAATGCATTACAGTGTATGTCAAAAACAGACTCTTCTATGCTTCTTCATTCATCTCTGACAGTACTATACACAATCTTGTCATTACTCTAGTATTAATACAAAAATCATCTTGGAAAGTGCAGATCTGTTTTAAAGGTATGCATTTTATTATTAAGTCATCTAAGTTTAGTTAGTGCTATTTCATTGTTGCAGAAAGTTAGCATCCGATGTACATTGCATGGGTGGTATACTTTTATTTACTTTATCATCCAAAGTACATAACATTATTATGTCTGTTTGGAGGCAGAAAGACGTTCAATCATATACTTTAACACATAGTTAACATTATATACCTCACTTAAGAAAACCAGCCATCTGATTGGTCGAATTGCATTCATAAACTTCAACTATTTCTGTAAAATTCCCAATAACCATGGTTATTGGGAAAATAGTTCAGTCTCCATGGTTACCCCATAGGTTTACATGTTAAAAAATGGTCTGAGCGATCGAGGATACCGCGTACGTGTGCGAAAAATTGGTCGGCAATTTCAATACAATTGAATCTCGATCGATCTTACCGACAATTTTATCTTGCATTGTTGACATGAAGACGAAAATAAACTTCCAAAAACAAAAAAACAACATCTGCCGATAGATCTTGATCTAAATTCGTGCCAATATGCATTGCAAAAGTAAAAGAAGGGCCTGTTTATATGGAGCAGCCGCGAAGCATCCTCCACTCGAAACCGTTTTCAATTCATTTTAATGTATATATAAGAAAAAACTACTATGTATTTAACAGAGCGCGATAGCCGAGCGGGTTAAGGCGCTGACTTTAGTTACATCACCTTTTGTACGCAAGAGTTTGAATCTCATCTTCGACAAAAGTTTTTTTATTTTTTATTTTTTATTTTTTAGTCTATTTTTTTTCGGTATATAAAAGTATTAATGACTGCTTTAATATTCGAGAAATAGTTGTTTTATTACGCTCTCGGGAAGGTTACAATTGGGCTATTGCCCTCGGCAAGCCTCGGGTAATAGCACAATTCTAACCTTCCCTTGAGCGTAATAAAACAACTATTTCTCTCAAAGCAGTCATTAATACTATACTGTTGTGTAATATCCTCTTTTTTAAAAGGAAGGGCATTTTAAAACATGTATCATATTACACAGAGTTTTTTGCTTTCCTGGCTCCAACGTACAATATAAAATGTAAAGTAATCCTGGTATACTTAAAATTACATGGATACCACATATACGTAATACACACTTTTAAGTTGTATCCCTTCTTTTTTTCAATCATAAAAATTCATCTTAACAATCCTATAGTTTAGTATCCATAGGCTTGGAATTATATAGTTTCTGAATTCTACACATGGTGATTCCAGATATGAATAACAGCAGAAAACAATAATTGATATCTCATTCAAAAATTAAGTTTTAAATATTTATAACCATAAGTCAATGACATGCATTCCTACGAACATTCGTCTCTTTGAATGCTATTTGGTTTGTTGGTTGAAAGTGTGAGAGAAGTAGAGACAGTGAGTGAGAGAGTGAGTGAGAGAGAGAGAGAGAGTGAGAGACAGAGAAAGAGAGACATAGAGACAGAGAGAGATAGAGAGAGAGAAAGAGGAGAGGAAAGATAAAAAATAATTGAAAAGTATACTATATCTATGCCTTATATATCAGATCACAAAAAGTGAAATAAATAAAACTGATTCACAATATTCAGTGCTGCATCGATCTTGCCATTGCATAAAAAAGAAATTGAAAGCGAGTATTCACACATTCAACTCAGATAACCAAGCCAGCGACCTCTCAGCCTGCGCGCAATGGTGATGGATGTTCGGTTTCAATGTCAAAACAAAACCTCACATTTTTCACCCTCTCTCTCTCTCTCTCCCTCGCGAGTGGTGATGGAAGACGGTATTGACTCCGCATGCCACATACATTACACAGCTTCCAGTGCGTGAACCATTAACCAGGTAGGGGGGCTTATTGTGACCACGGAATGCCTCTCTCCGCTCCCCGGGTGTGCTTTACAGTCGGACAATCCGTCCGGTCCGTCTGATCCCAAGTCGTCCATTTGTGAATTTAGATTGTCAAATGGCATCTTGTTTGAAACATTTCATTGTGATACGGAGCTCAATGAGGTGTTCTGTTTTGTTGACCTGGTTTTGTTTGTTTCCCTTTTTTCATCGAGATGACCTGGTTCCTGGTGACCGAGGAATCTGGCCATGACCAAGCAGTCTTGGCGGTCAAGCTTGAGGGTCAGGGCTGGCAGGATTGATTGAAGCATATAAGCTTAGATATGGAATGTATGGAAGAGACTTTATCCACCATGGTGAAATATTAAGAAACGGTCATGAATTATGAGAACTCAAAGATTACAGCAGTCAGTGCTTGTCATATCGTCCCTGTTTTCACGAAGTGACGGTAGTGAGGAAAATCGTAACGCAAAGTGAATGCAATTTTTTTTCACTACCGTCACTTCGTAAAAACAGCGACGATATTTCTAACACGCTTTGTTCCCCTTAATTCAAATTTGATCTTATTTGATTTGGACTTCCTGTTCCTTTCTGCATTTTTCTATGATGAGTGAAAAACCCAGAGCTTTTCAGCAAGTCTTTAAACATTTTAACAACAATGTCGAAAATAACAGTTATTTGGGATAATTTGATGAATCAATGTTTATTTCACATCATACATGTACATGTAGTATGCAATTTGATATGATTTGAATGTAGAGTAAAAATTATGTGACCTATTTCATTCACTTCAAAATGTTGTGCCAAACGGATGGTGGATTTGAGAAGAATTGCACATCCAACTTGATGTATGCATCTAGAACTATAATAATATTCAATACAGGCCTGGTTGTCCATAAAAGTATTTTAAATTCATTTGAAATCATGACTGCGAAGTACTCTCCCTTTAAGTGCAGACGATATCATGAAAGGTTCATATCTACTATAGATTGTGGTGTTGATAAAGATGGTAGGGGGTAGTGATTGTGATAATAATGATGATGATGATGATGGTGATAGTAATAGTGATGATGGTTGGGATGGTGAAAGGGATAATGGCAATGAGGGTGATGATGGTGATGATGGCAATGATGGTGATTATGATATTGATGAGGGGATAAGAAATGGTGACAATGGTAATGATGGTGTTGGTGAGAGTACTAAGGTGATGATGAAGATTGTGGGGATGATGTGGTAATGAAAGTGATGATGGCAATGGTGGTGATGAAGGTGATTATGATATTGATGAGGGGATAAGAAATGGTGACGATGGTGATGATGGTGATGATGGGAGTACCAATGCTGATGAGGAAGATTGTGGGGATGGTGGGGTAATTAAAGCAAAGATGGCAATGATTGTGATGAAGATGATGACAATGTTTACAAGGGGAGTAGGAGGGGAGTACAAGATGATGGATGATAATGGTGTTGGTGATGGTACCATGGTGATAATACCATGGTGATAATAGTGATGAATGTGATAATGAATGTGATAATGATAATGAGGGTGACAACGATGTTGATTAGGGTAGTAGAGGGTGATGATGAATCAAGGTAATGATGATAATTGGTAACGAAAATAGATGGTGATGATTGTGGTGGTGGTGATGACGAGATGCTGATGGAGGTGATGAATGGGTGATGATAGTGGTGGGGATAACAGTGGTGGTGGTGAAAGGAGTATTGATGATAGTGGTGGTGGTTGTGACAAAAGATGTGGTGATTATAATGATAGTAATGTCTTTAGTGATAACGAATGTGATGATGTGGTGAGGTGCTAATACTAGTGGCATAACAATCTGGTATCAATCAACGTGATAAATGGTGTATTAGAACACTACAGTACATAAATTTCTGTGAAAGGATTATCAAGTTGTCCTCAAACTTCCCATTGTTTACTTGATCAAATATCAATGCAACAGCTTCTCTGTTTTAAAGTTATAAGAGATTTAAAAACAGAGACCAGGAGCCAATGTCATAAAGAAATTAAAACTACTACAACAAATCAAGATCAGACAAACATAGGTCCATAAAAACCGCCCAAAATACCACTTTAAGATGATTTTCTGCTTCCAAGTTTTGAAATTACTTAGAAAAAAGTATACTCTTTCAGGAAATACTATTAAAAAAAAGAGTAAAATTTGACCATCCTGACCAAATGCACTTTCATTGAGCTCTAACTGAAAATCACACCATACAACTTTTCAGTGGTTTTGTGGTGCATGGTCACAAATGATATGGAATTGACTTTCATACTTATGAGATGGACTCATTACAATGAAACTTTTTCAGCATACAACAAAATAAATATATTACTTTCTACATTAGCAAATATTCCACTCTTAATACCAATACTAACATTTACCACAAGTAATTCAACTCTTGTTCAACTTCAAAAGAAAGTTCAATCAAAGTGTAAACTATTTGTAGGAGATGGATATCCATGGAAAACTACATACATCCAGGTTTTATTTAGCTTGTGCAGATGACTCAACGACAAACACACTTACAAGGCAAGACACGTTTACCTAATCACTATTAAGGGACAAAAAATTGCAGCATCCATGTTAATTAAGTGTATCATGGATCTATCAATTACTTGGCATTCATGAGGGTGTTTCAGTGAACATCATCCCATCTTCATGATTCAATTAATGTATTCTTTCTCATGAGCTTATCAATAACTAGAAGGGAGTTCACTGTTTTTAAGGGCATAGAAATGTAGGGTTAACATCTTGTAGATCTGTTTGTGCTCTATTTGATATCAACAACAACTTTCTTTGACAATAGCTTTATCTAAAGCATCCATTTATAGATCACCGAAAAGAAAAGGGAGTTCACTCACTTTTAGGGCATGGAAATAAAAGGGTTAACGTCTTGTAGATCTGTATGTGCTCTGTTTCATATCAACAACAACTTTTTTTTTTACTATAGCTTTATTTCAAGCACAAACGGTTAAGAAATGTTTCTTTCTGCTATATGTGCCAGTATTATGTTAATGTTAAATCATGTCACTATCAACCAAATGTTTCAAAATAAATCAGTTAACAATCCTTCTGTGCCAAGAGCAAAGCCATCCAAGAATATAGTATTCTATCTTACACTAAGACTGGAAATGGCAAACCTTTCTTAATATGAACAGATGAAATGAACTATTTTCTCTTTTTTATTTAGTATTGGGATCAGCCAGAAGTTATTCACTCATAAAGGCCAAAACTTTTGTAAATTGTATAAATTGTGTGTGGTATCAGTTGTGAATCATTTCACAGCATGAAACAGTTGTGAAACCGAGCCATTTAAGAATTTTGCAAACATTAAAAGGATTTGAATTCTTTGGGTTTTACAGTAAGGAGTCAAGCATAAATGGTTTTGTTAATGTCCTATAACAGGGACATTTTCCATTTTGAGAATTGAGAAGGTACAATATACATTCACAGGAAGCCACAGGAAAGGGGTAAGACTATGTATTTTTTAATTGCCAACGGCAGTAACAGCCTTATTGCGGGCAGCCGACAATATACTAGATGAAGATACACACAGTTTATCAGATAATTATTATGCGGGGAATCTACATGTGCATGTATCTTCCTAAGCCTCCCCCACACCTCCACCTCCCCCACACCTCCGCAGCCAAAGGATTGCTGCCCCGGCCAACACGTACTACATTGAATCAAGAACGACATTAATATCTTTTGAGTCTCATCGGCGCCTTTGAATAGGCAACTAGATATTGAAGCTCTACATATTCATAATATGGACATGACTAGAATACAATGTACACCAGTGAAGTGCCACTTATAGTTTTGTGCGGCATTTCTTGTTACGAGCCCCATCTGTAAGTTACAAAACTCTGATACCGGTCTCAATGTGTAACGCAATCACTATATTTGTAACCTAAGTCAATTGGATCTAAAGATATCAGTCAATGAATATCTGGATATCCACAAAACTGATGACTTTCAAAAATAAATTTAGATTTATTTAATGTCAGTTGATGAATATTCAGATATCCACAAGTATACATGCAGGGTCGCTATGGATCACAGGTTTCTGCACATATGTTTCCACATGCTATTACTATACTATACGAGGCCTTTAACCTTGAGCGACAGAGAACCCACACGCAGACCACGATCGGCTTGTTAGCAAAGCTGACAGGAACAAATGTCTCACGATTACTCAACAACATCCGCCCATCGTTTTCGCTCCTCGTGAAAGATGGCCGGTAATTTTCTCCGGCCTTTTGCCAACAAGAAAGAGGCACGCCAAGCATTTCTCCCATCAACATTCCAAGAGAGTGGAAGGGGTATAAGGAAGAGGTGACAGGAGCTAGTGGTGGCCTTGTAATGGGGGCAAAGGTCTGTACAAGGCTACCAAAAGCTCTGCCATTTTGTCTGAAACAATTAAGAGGCAATAGGTGTCCTTCAGAATAATTTTTTCTGTGATCTAATGCCTCCAAATCCTGTGTAGTTTTGACACAGAATAATAAGATCTATAACACCAAACTGCACAGATGGGATCTCATCAATATTTTATCATGAAGTATCATTTGATTGTTGTACAGGAAATATCACATTTCATTAGAAAGTCATCAAATTTCCTGCAACAACATTGGAAGATTTATAATAAATCTCCTGTTAAAAATAATGCCTGTTTACACATAGTGTGAAACAAATAATCAAGGAAAGTAAAGAGGGCATGGAGAGATGGAACATAGTGAAATAACTACAAGCACTTTACATAGAGTCAATGCCCTTTTGATTCTCAACAGACAATACACTGACAGTTGTAGGATACTTGCTTCTGCAAGAATTGCTCCATCGTCATTTCCTATACTAACCAAATTCCTTACTTCAAATCTGGATGCAACACTATACCTGACCCTAAACCGAACCTAGGGAGTATTTCACAAAGACTAAGATCGACTTTAAGTTGGACTTAACTTAGCAGGCCTTGTATGCCACTAGTTGCACTCACCATTGGTCTCGAAATTACAATCTTTAGATAATATAGATAAATACTAAAAAATGTAAATTCTGTAGATTTGTGACCATGATTTTATACGTTCCTTGAGAAACCAATGCGAGGAATGGTTAGAGGAACTAGTGGCATTAACGGCCTATCATAGTTAAGTCTAACTTAAAGTTGATCTTAGTCTTTGTGAAACACTCCCCTGTAACCCTGTTGCAACTCTAACCCTGACCAAGACAGAATAAAACCCAGAGGGATAGTCACCGGAGCACCTGATGGAATACGGGTGCCATTATCCCAAGTTAATGCCCTTTTGTTCCTAAGAAGACGATACACTTGTGAACAGACATGTCCACTTGATCCGTTTCACAAGACTATCAAAAGGACATGCACTTTGGATCTCAAGATGTCTTCAATGACGACGGGGTCGACTCTCATTAGGGGTGTTCTAAGCGAACGAATGGAGAGGGATTCCTCTCGTTAGTGACCTCAATGGAAGCACGACAGCCGGATGCCGAGGCTTAATTACCCGGCCATGCCAGTCTGATTAATAGGCTAATACCCCCCTAATCAGGTAGATATTGCCCTTCACAATCCGGAAGTTGGGATAGATTTAAAGGAACCATTTAAGATTGTGATACAAAGACAAGACAACGGGGAAAGACATTCTTTGAGTGTCGTGAATCAATGCTTAAGATCTTGGAATTTATAGCTAGCTCCATATCCTAAAACATCTAATTGCCAAATGGACATGGAAAACAATGTAAGAAAGAAAGCGAGTTCCTTATGCTTTATATTAGATGGTAATTACTCTTTATTAAGCTTTAAAACTTTTTTTTCCTGCAAAATTAATACTTAAGAAATATAATTCAACCAAATGGAAAAATATCAAAGAAATATTATATCTAAACCTGTCTTTTCTTGTTTGAATTAGGGGAAGAAAATTAAATTTTGAATTTATGTTCAAGGATAATAGGAATGAGTGGTACGAGTCACATCCAAGTATATATCAGGTATTCAAAAAGGGATCAAATGGAAGATTTACTCTGGTATATCACGTCAAGAGAAAGAAGTAAGATAAGTTATATGATTATAAGTAATTTGTGACAATGATCAACAACAAAACATCACAGATGAAACTTTATTTCGATCCTTTCTATCTTCTACCCCTTGTATACTTCTTCTCTCTATCTATCTATTACCTTTTCCCTCTCTCTCTCTCTCTCTCTCTTTCTATCTTTGACTCTCACCTCTCCCTCTTTCCTTTAATATCTCTCTCGATCCCCTCCTCCCCCTCTCTCTTTTTCTCTCTTTCTTTCTATCTACCTATATATCTCCCTCTCTCTTTCTCTCTTGCTCATCTCCCCCTCCCATTCTCTCTCTCTCTCTCTCTCTTACCACTAACTCCTCCCTCTCTCTATCCATCTTCCCTCAATATCTCTCTTCCCTCCCCTTTCTCTCTCTCTCTCTCTCTCTCTCTCTCTCAATCCCCCTTCCCCTTCCATCACTGCCATCCACCAAGGCTATGGGTTTACGGTTCATATCTTTTTAGGATGGTTTCCTCATCATGGCCCTGTAAACATCAGATCTAATAGAAATCCCATAAGCACTAACAGGACACCAGACCTAGCAATATGAACTCCTTCTCAACACCACCAGGTAGCATAACATAATGGATAGCTAAACTTGAAAGCTGAACTTAAAGAGGATCAACAACAACAAATAATAACTATTGCCTTCAGAGGTTGAAATGGCAATACTTCAACCTAAATTCGCAAAAAAGCAGAAATATATGCCCAAATGTTCAATGTTGAAGTGCATTTGTGATATCTTTCTAGGTCGGATCGATATGATAATTTACCAAATATATCAAATAGTAGGCAGTTTCCCGGCAAAATTTGTATCATCACGTATTAGTAAAAACATATTCTTTCCCATAATTGGTAATAAGAGCTTCCATTTCATTTTTTGAGAGGGGGGGGGGGATTCCAAAACTGGTCTATACCTTTAAAATGCAATCAATTCCAATGGAATATCTTATTGTAACTCCAATCTTACATTTATTCTATATTGTAATAAATTTGCTGTAATCATGCATTGGTTGTCCACACTATTATAAAGAATATCATAAATCTTACTACCCTTTGGGGCCTTTAATTCACGATTGTATCTTTCACAAAAGGCCCCAACACATCACCAGTGTTTTCAATTGATCCTGCGTGCAAGCAATTGATGAGAGGTTCTCACTTTCTGTTCTAGTCTCTGTCAATAGAATTTATGTTGGTTTGCATGTACCATACATTTTGTGAAATCATTGAAAAATGAAAAAATAGGAAATATTAAACAATAAAGTCAAAACTGGATATTAAAACTCATTTATCATATCTCGGGCAAGTACAAGGTATTTGGTCTTTTGCTGCCCCATGTTTTACCAAATATTGTAGAGTTTCAAACATAAATTGAAAACAAATGTGTCATTTCACTAAATATTTTGCCTCAGGAAAGCTTTAGTAGAGCTATCAATATGATACTACTGATATACAAACAATATTAGATGTGTTTGGTACGGTAGGGACAAAACACTTTGGGCTTGCTCTTTATGAAAGGTATTTTTATGTAATATTGACTGTATACTCTTACAGATTGCCAAGATATGATTGATTGAAGGATATATATTATAATTTTCTATATGTTACAGGGTTCGAGAGTCTGAAAGAGATTAAGAATGCAGATTAGCCCATCCCGACCTCATACAAAAGAAAGTGTTATTTCAGGGGGGAAAGAAGAACACTGATACTTTAGTACAAGTAAACCCCCTCCCCCTCTACAGAGAAAGAGAAAGAGAGAGAGAAAGAGAGAGAGAAAGAGAAAGAGACAGAGAAAGAGAGAGAAAGAGAAAGAGAAAGAGAGAGAGAAAGAGAAAGAGAGAGAGAGAAAGAGAGAGAGAGAAAGAGAAAGAAAGAAAGAAAGAGAAAGAGAGAGAAAGAGAGAGAAAGAGAAAGAGAGAGAGAGAGAGAGAGAGAGAGAAAGAGAGAGAGAAAGAGAAAGAGAGAAAAACACCCTACTATTGAAAATGCCCATTTAATTTGAATGTGGACTGAAAAACTGGTTTAGCAAATTATGAATGCAGATCCTGTGTCAAAATGGGGTTGTTGAAATGCCCCTTGATGGTTCAAGAAATCGCCAGAGGAACTCATGCAAATACCTTGAAGAGCTGCCACTCTATCGTACATCTGCCATCCCTACTTGACCAGATCCCTTTCACACTGGAAAAATAAGCTAGATTGTGTCACAGCTAGTCCAGTGGTTTGAGTACTGCAGATATAAAACTTGGGGATTCAAGCCCCGATACCTCAGTCACATCGGAAAACTGACTCTATAACTGACTCCAAACTGACTGATTCTCTGCCAGTGGGGGAATGTCTTGTTTCTCTTTGGTCTGTAGACGGTCCGGTGTCTATCTTGTCAGTGTGACAAACATATATGACGTGGCACTTTAGCTCACTGGTGTACATGGGTATCTGGTAGATATTAATTCCTTCACATTCAGGTAATCTTAATTGCAGTTATGCTAAAGTTTTAACATTGACACTGACATGCTAAGATTGCTATGCATAACTCAAATAAGCGTGAAGAACTACCTATCATTTTTCTTGGAACAGCTGAGTCTCCACTACAATACCTCAGTCACACCGCCGAACCGACTCAATGCCAATTCCAAACCGACCGAGTTATGGCCATTCAGAGCAATGTAATTGTGTGTTTGGTCTGGTGTCAATCTCGTTGGTGTGACTGGGGTATTGCATAGAAACACTCTGAATGGGGGTGTGCCCTCTGCACAGAATTATCATTTTAAAATGTGAAAGGGTCCTACTATTCCTAGACCATTTTTTTTTTACTGTGCATAATCATAGTTTTCTCTCTCCTCTCTCGCTTTGCATTTTGTCATTCATTCTTCAGTTGTGAGAGCTATTTGACACTTTGAGATGTCCTGTACGTCACATCTGAATATTTATTTTTTGTATTTTGTTCTCTATTTTTTTCCTTCTGCAGTATACATCAACCCTCTTCATTCCCTCTCCTCCTAAATGTCCCTCTCTCCCTTATTCCCTCCCGCCTCTCCTCTCCCTCCCCCATCCTCTCTCCTCACATCCCCTCCCTTCCTTAACTTCCCTTCCCTTCCCCTCCCCTCTTCTCTCCTACCTCTCTCCCTCCCCTGCTCTCTCTCTCTCTCTCTCTTTCTTCAAAATCTCCTATCTCTTATTCATCCTAATAGAATCTTCTTTCAACCCAATAAGTAGACTTAAATTCACCATGTGCTTCCAAATATAAAGCTGACACCAAGGTTAATTCAGTCATGCCATGCCAGATCCTCTATCCTGTAATGCAATTGAATGTACTACCTTGGGACTATGTCGATTTTGCTTTAAATGTTGGGTCTAGAGTGCCGACATTGAAGAAATATTACACCTAACATTCTATTGTTATTCATCACTTCCATCCATTCATCCATCTCTCTCTCTCTCTCTCTCTCTTTCTCACACACACACCATTTGTCTCAATCCCTCACATGTCTCACTGTAATTCTACATCTTTCTATCTCCCCCTCTGTTATTTTTTGTTCTCTCTCTCTCTCTCAGGATAATTTCTTTACTTCCCTCTCTCCCTCACCCTCCAACCCTGACTCCCTCCCTCCCTCCCTCCCTCCCTCCCTCCCTCCCTCCCTCCCTCCCTCCCTCCCTCCCTCCCTCCCACTCTCCCTCCCTCCCTCCCTCCCTCCCTCTTGTATTAAAATACATAAACTCAAAGAAAATGTTATGACTGAGGATAGCATACCTAACATTTCAATTACTGGTCTATCCTGTGACTAGAAAAGCACAAGAATTACATTTATGAAGCCAAATTATCTCCAATGGATTAGATGACTGCCAACTAGAAAATAGATCAAAGGGCATCTATTTTACATGGCCTCACAGTAAAACACATCACAATGAAAATGCTTGCAGCAATAACCAACCAATCATCAAAATGGTCAACCAGATCCATCTATCCCTGCGCACACATGATGAAGTGCCGGTGGCATAATGTGAGCGCAGAGTGAGGCGTCATCGTACATCTCTATTACAAGTCAAACAGCATGCATACGCACTATTGATTAATATTAACACATCGCCGTGCATGAGTTGGCACGCATGATAAGTCCAGAGAAAGAGCCAATTCATGACTTGTGTGAGTACAAGGCTGGTGTGAACTTGAGTACCCAAGAATGCAACAGAAATACAAATGGAACAGAAGTATTTTTTTAAATTGAAGACTATTAATTGATTTTGACATGGTGCTGTAGATTTTTTGGCACACAGCTAGTAAGAGCAGATCAAAAATGCAACTGGAATGAAGTAATTATACTAAATAAGTTTTAAGAGTATTTGTACCACTATTATTATTGTTACTAATATTATTTTTATCATTATAGTTATAATTATTATCATCATCATCATCATCATTTAGAAGTAATAGTGTGAGTGGAAGTAGTAGTAGTAGTAATAGTAGTAGCAGTAGTAGTAGTAGAAGAAGTATTATTATCATCATTATTACCATCATCATTTATTATCTCTGCTTGTATTATCACCAGTATCAATAGTATCGTAATCATTAGTATTATTACTATAGTATTACTATTACCATTATTACATTTCACAATGTAGTAGTTTTGCTGTACTTCCATTCATACTGTACAAGGTTTCCTACATTTATTTCATCCATACTCTAGCTCAAAATTGAAATCTACTGGATAAGCTCAAAGATCTGAAAGGGCATTTACAAAATCCTATATGGCATTTATCAATATATACCTGATACCTGAGGTTCTATCCTCCAAAGTACATTCAATCTACAACATCTTTCTGATATTACAATTTACTTCTCCTTACACTGTGACACTGTCCTACTGCATTCCAGGAAGACAATATTGCTTTATGTGAAAACTTAATGTTCTATAAACTACATCGCTTAAAACTTCATGGGTACATGAATAAAATGCTACAATTTAATTCCTTTCTGCCTCTAAACAGTTTCTCTTTAAGTGAAAATGTAATGTTCTTTAAACTTAATCACTTAAATCTTTGTAGGTACATGTGTATAGGGAAATATCAAAGTAAACACCCTTCTGCATCAGAACAGGCTGTATTGTTATAAATGAGAATTCATGTTCTATAAAGTGCAGCATTTGAACCTTCATGTGTGCATCGTCAGCGTGAAGCAGAAGGGGGGGGGGGTAACTCTGTGTTAAAGTATATAAGTTAACATCCTTGTGGCTCCAAACAGATGATATGTAAAGGGATTTTGAGTTAACACCCTTCTGCATCCAAACCAACAACATTACCTTCAGTGAAAACCTAATGTTCTATAAACTACACTACTTAAAACTGTGTGGGTACATGTAATGTATTCATATACGTTCTTCTTCTTCCTGCCAGAATCCATACCTGGCTCACAGAGTGCTGACTGAAATGTAAATTTATGCAACTGATAAATTGCCCTACTCATCCATTCTCATTTAGATGTCAAGTTTTTGTGGTTCATCGCCTCAAATGGAAACCTATGCATTTTTATTCCACTTCTAAATACCATGAATTGACATTTTGTTGCTTAAAGGTATAGTGTGTCACCTGTTTGACTTTTTGATTGCATTTGAGTATCAGTCAAATGACGAGTAATGTTTCAAGGAAAAGTTTGAGAACTATACAGGATAAAAATTGATTGTGGGGTATTTCTATCTGATGAGGAATATATGCTTTGGAATTTTAATTGGGAATGTATTGTCTTTAATGACTAGCAAAACTTAACTACACAGAAGTCTTTGGTAGTTTTGTAAGTTTTAATTATCCTTTAAGTGATTTCATGAGCTCAAATGGGAATTTTATTTTGAGATTTTCATTGACATTTTTTATCTCTTCAATGAAATTGTTTATTTATTTAATCAAACACAAAAGGGCAACTCAATTAATTCAAACAAATATGACATAGCAAAAATGGTTAAATCAGTTGTACATGTGCCAAATCATCTACATACAACACAAACTTGTTGTTTTTATACAACAAATTCTGCTCAACTTCATAAAAATGTTTCAGAATATCCTTGAAAGAAATTAAAGATAACAGTCCTTTTTTTGCATTTTGTAGAGAATATGTAAAGTTTTTTATATAAAATGATTTTCATTAATACTTGACTGGCATCAGACTAAAATATCAAAATACAATACTGCAGACTACAAATTTACAAGAGAAAGTTGACCAGACAGAGATATGTCAGAATTTTGTTAAATATTACAATTTAATCAAAACAATTTCAATGTAAATTATAGAAACTGTATTTTAAACTACAACATTTTAACATAAACATCTGTAATTTCTGTTGTTATTTATTACAACCTGTATTACTGTTAATTTCTTTCTTTCCCTTTAATAGCCACCTTGTCGTTGAACAGGTTTGTATGTCACGTCACATCTCATCCTAAATGTACTTTTCTCAGTGGCAAGGATGACTAAACTCAGCGCATCATCATACAACACAAACTTTTTGTTTTTATACAACAAATTCTGCTCAACTTCATAAAAATGTTTCAGAATATCCTTGAAAGAAATTAAAGATAACAGTCCTTTTTTTGCATTTTGTAGAGAATATGTAAAGTTTTTTATATAAAATGATTTTCATTAATACTTGAATGGCATCAGACTAAAATATCAAAATACAATACTGCAGACTACAAATTTACAAGAGAAAGTTGACCAGACAGAGAAATGTCAGAATTTTGTTAAATATTACAATTTAATCAAAACAATTTCAATGTAAATTATAGAAACTGTATTTTAAACTACAACATTTTAACATAAACATCTGTAATTTCTGTTGTTATTTATTACAACCTGTATTACTGTTAATTTCTTTCTTTCCCTTTAATAGCCACCTTGTCGTTGAACAGGTTTGTATGTCACGTCACATCTCATCCTAAATGTACTTTTCTCAGTGGCAAGGATGACTAAACTCAGCGCATCATCAATTTAAGTGATCTTAAGAGAAGGGGTATAATATTAGTGGTCATTATTAGCTAGACTATGGAGGGGGCGGTGGGAATAGCTAATGTCACGTCATACTCTGAGGCTGAAATGAGCTATTCATGTCTTTCCACGTAACATTGATGATGATAATAATGGACTCTTCATCATACATGATGCTACTGTCGCTTCAGGCTCATTACCCGAGGTTAGCATGACTGCTATTAAAGGTAATACAAAGTTTTGGTAAATTTTGAAAATTGGGTGGATAGTGATTCTTGTACAATTTGTATATATTTGGATGCCCCTGTGGATATGTTATAAGCACTAGAAAATTTGGGCCCTAAAACACTTCTGCTTTTGAGAAAAATTTAATATAAAAATTTACCGGTGCTCCCAGTAAATTTTGATAAATTACAAATAGCGCCTACGGCCATACAATGGTAGCTGCAATCATGAAAATCTCAGAATATGTAGTTGTGATATATAATTTTCAAAGGGGAAGAGCTAATTATTTGATTTTAGTCAAGAAACATTGTTTTATAGCTTAATTAATATCTTGATCTTAAGAGGCAGTTTCACAACATAAAGAGTGTATTATTTACAATTTCAAAACTTTAGACTCGACTTCAACCGTGACAACGATCACTGAATATTGTAGGATCGCATATATGCTTCCAATATGTTTATTTGAACCAAACTCATGACCCCTACCATAACTTTGTATTACCTTTAAGGGGCTCTACTAACATTCACATTTTTTGTGCGAGATATGCATTTCCTGCACCTGGGTCTGATGAGAAAAATTCGAATGCATAATTGCCAAAAGAAGTTACCAGGCAGGAACTCACACCATAAACCTCCGGATAGATGGTTAAATAATGACATTGCTAATTTGGGATATATTTATAGCACTCATATTCACCAATTAAGATGCTCAATGTGGTCCAATATTACCCCTTCTCTAGCTAGGCTACTGTTTTCAGTGCTCACAGCATTCAAGGAATCCTTCCTACCAGTACCGGTACCCATGTATTTAACACCTGGGTGGAGAGTGGCAAATCTAGATGAATGTCTTTCCATAGGACCAGGGAAAACTTTTAGAAAATTTCGGGGGCTATTTTACAAGCTTGCTTGCATTAAAATTACACTCTTTAATTTGTTTTGCATTGAACTATATGCAAATTTTTTAGGGGCTTTTTTATGACTTTCGGGGGGCTTTTTTGGGCATTTGGGGTGCTCATACACCCGAGCCCCTGTGTTTCCTTTTCCCTGCATAGGACACTAGTACTGTGCCAGTGATTGAACCCACAACCTTTGCAACTCTAGTAAAGTATTTGAACCTCTTGACTACAAAACCTCTTGTCATAAAAAAAGGAAGCATAAAAAAGGGAACCATAAACCATGACAGTCTCATATGATACAATACAACTTTTTTAATTTTTTTTTTCTTTATATGTTTTATTGATCATTCATAATCACATTTTTACAAACAATCATAGGAGAAATTACAGTTAATGAAATGCGACTAGAGTTCTTAGAATGCCAGATAAAGGCCAACATTCCTGTGTCCACATGATATAATATAACTAAATAAATGTAACTAAGATACCTTAAAACACCAGATATAGGCCACCGCTCGTTTTCGACACGGCACCTTACATACTACGATGGATTTATATGGTTAATTAGGGCCCTGGTAGCACCATCTTTACGATACGCTTGAGGGAAGGCATGATGAGAGAGCTAGCTGGAACGTTATTGTCAACCATGCGTTGGTAATTAACCTTTACAAGAGGCGCAGAAGACATATTTGAGAACGGGTGGGAACTTTCCGCTGAATTTGGACGTGCTTACTTATCCAGGATCTCTGCTCAGTTCACCAGAAACACTTAGACATGATCGAGACATCCTCATTCCTAATTTTTTCTGTCCTTCTTTTCATGACCTTGCTCTACACTTTCGCCTCCCGTATTATTTTGAGGGATCATCGCAGCCTCTACTTAGGATAACATTATTTAGAATACTGATACAAATTTTCTTGGATCGTCTATACAGCCTGTGTCTACGTAATTTGTGCCACTCAGACTATATCAATTACCATTATGGATAAGGATGCTAAATTAAGCCAGGCGCCTACAAGTATATTATTACAGTGACTTTAGCCCAGCTTCCCTAAGGCGCTCAAAGCATTCAAAGGATAAATTTCAACCTGGTTTCCATTTACTAAACCTAGATGAAGAGTTGCAAATGTAGATCAATGTATTTTATAGTTATAGAATCATGTTTGAACAGGGCTGAAGGCGGGCAGGTCTGGCTATATACAGGCAAAAATATCAATGAATAATAAAGATGTATCACACGTCATGTCTAATTCAGTTGGGCTTTGTCTGCTATCAATCTAAAGGCAAGGCCAAAGACAGACGGAAACAGATACATTGTCCACTCACAGCCAGAAGGGCATATCTAACATCCTTCTGGCTCTGAATACATGATATCTCCAATCAACAATGTAAATGTGCCTGCCAGAAAGAATTATCTCCAAGGACCTCAACAAATATACAAAAATACACAAAATAATGCTGTTCCGTATGTACACAAATGTTTTATTTTCCCCTCAGGGCTTTGTTAAGTAATGATCTTATTTGACTTTGAGAAATATTATTGTTATTGTCAAAATATCCCCATCAAATGCGCCGAGACCCAAGGGGATGGGACACAAATAATTACATCACAAAGAAATAAGAATGCAGCATGTAAGAAAAAGCCCGCAGGCGAGAGGATGTGAATATAAACACATCGGTAAAGAAGAAAGAAAGAGAAAGAGAGAGAAAAAGTTGAGATATAGAAACAAAAGTCAAGAACAGCTAGGGTATGAGCTGAAAATGACACATCAAGTCCATCGGGCTGTAAGATTTGTAGATATACCCAAGGATATATCTACACATGCCTAGCATGAGGACATATCATCTGCTTAGAGGAAGAAGGGGATTAACTCATATTCTCTTCCACAGAGTTAACACCCTTCTGGCTCTCAATAGATGGAATTTCCAATCTACAAGTATCTTGTACAAGTGTATCTCCAACCTATATTATACCTGACAAAAAGATGTATCTTAAATCTACATATATCATATCTCCAATCAACATGTTTCTGCTAGAAGGAAGTGTCTCCAATCTACAAGTTCCTACCAGAAGGTATCTCCAACCTATACATAAATCCAACCTATAACCTGAAAGAATTAATGACTTGTCTGGCAAAAGGGGTTATTTCTAACCTACATATACTTGATAAAAGGACACATCTCCAATTTACAAATACTTGATAAAAGGACACATTTCCAATCTACATATACCTGGCAGAAAGGGGCATCTAATTTAACCTTTATTTTCCTGACACAAGAATGTATTTCGACTGATATGTGCCTGGCAGAAAGACATATCTTCAAGCTATCTGCGCTGGAAATACAAGTATGTTCTTTCTAATCGACCCATCTATATAATGCATGTGTAATGACATTGGATACGTGTCCTCAAGAGCACCCATACTGTACGCACTGCTAGTATTGGCAAAGCCCAGCATCTATCTTCTGTAATTGATTTTACCATTTCAGGGAGGACAAATTAAAGCCTAACGAGGTCACGGACGAGCTATTGGATATAGAAACATTGCCTGATTACAATTATTGTATTAATTCTTTTCACTCGCCTGCCCAGTGGGGTGTGTTATATCCGATGCGTACGATCGATGCTAATTAAGTCATACAATCACTGCAGGGTGTGTAAGACAAGTAAATTAAGCTATTAAAGTGGTGTACACATACATGCCAACATTTGAAAATCAGAAATCTGTACAAATTATGCTATTTTAAAAAAAAAGAGGAACAATCCTAACTCTCCTATTCAATACTACAGACAAATTTGTACAGGAAGAGGAACACCTGCATTAAAATGATAATTATCTTCTCCCAAAAAGAGGAATGTTCCTCTTTAATCTGAACAGTTGGCATGTATGTGTACATGTAGATTTCACTCGGTACTAAGCAATTACATCATCACTGTCATTTATTTATTGGTCTGGAATGTAATGATTGACATTCAAAGAGCTTATTATTGCGATTCTTACATTGTAATATAGATTACATAGCAACAGTTGTCTTTATTGTTTCTATATTTCAAACCTTATGATGTAACAATCTGGACTTTTAGATTTGCACGTCGACATAGTGGACTGCTACGTGTGACGTCCTTTTAAGGCACTGGCAAAGGACGTCACACGTAGCAGTCCACTATGTCGACGTGCAAATCTAAAAGTCCCTTATAGCTTGTTTTTCCCCAATATTTCATGGCTCATCAATGATTTATTTGTGATTCCATTTTAACCCATTGGCTACTTGAACCCCATGGTTCCTGTATCTATTCTATGGGCAACATTAAGTAACCTCTCATAATACCCAAACTATTTCACAATTATATCCACTCTAAAAAAGAAATAGTTTGCAATTAAAGTATATACCTGACCAATTTTTACACTGATCAAACACTTTCTATTCATGCTGTTTCCTCAGTCACTCATGCCCACACTCGTATGAACTCGACTGTGTGGGCGTTTATCAGGTCCTTTACTCACTACTCTCAGGGATGATAGTAGTCCCATAGCTCATCAGGTGTAAGGACATGTGATGATCTGGGCCCCCCATCTTATAAGAGTTGCAACTGATCTAAATCAATCGCAAGTTTGCACTTTCCTATCTCCTATGTACATAGTTGGGATTGGTGTCAATTGCAA